>JAMXBB010000010.1:36927659-37081118 GCA_024138015.1 Lumnitzera littorea
GTCTTAGCCAGCTCAAAGGGCGCTTTGACCGTCTTGGTTAGTCAGCTCATTAAGGGTACGACCAAGTTTTCCTTATTTCAAGTCTTAGCCAGCTCAAAGGGCGCTTTGACCGCTTTAGTTAGTCAGCTCATCATGGCACGACTAAGTTCTCATTATACTTTTTAAGGATTTTTGCCAACTTATAAAGACGTTACCCCTCGCTATTCTAACTCTCGTTAAATGACTGAACGTTCCTTAGGATAGAGTCGTCTTAAGGGAAAAATGGTGTTTCTTTTGTCTTTGTGGTAAAGTTTTGCTCAAGCTTTACCACAAAGAGGGGCAGTTGTAGACACCTAATTTTTGCCTATAATCTTTATTTTTACAAAAAGGGTCCTAATTCAAAAAATAAAAAAAATAAAAAAATTAACAAATAATGGAAATACCAAAAAAATAAGATAAGGAAAAATTATAAAAATTTTGTAGATTTTTAGGAAATAATTTATAATTAGTTTTAGTTTTAGTTTAGTTAAAAATTTTTAATTTAGGGAATTAGATAGTTTAAATATAATTTAATTGTGATGAGTGTTAAGGCATAGGTTAACGGCCTAACGGATAAGTAGTTGAGTATTTAGGGTGAATTTAATTTTGACCGCTTAATTTAATTTTAAGTACTTGTGTCTTTATTTTTTTGTCTTTGTAGAAGCAAGATTTAAAATCGGATTCATATCTAATCAAATCATATGAATATTAGTTAAATCAGATTTGAATTAAATTTGAATCTAATTTAATTAGTGAATCAGATATAATTAGATATGATATGATATGATTTGATTTGATTTAGAATATATAAACACTTTACACAGTCAGAAAGAAAGAAGAACAAAAACAAAAAAAAAAAGAACAACAGGAGCTCAACTATCCATCCAACATCCCACGGCTCACTCGTCCAACTGCACACGTTGTTGAATCGGATTCTTATACGACAAACATATACTGTATAATCCATTATCAGCCTTACTTCTTCATCGCTCGATCACGCCGCAACATGCTTAACTTCACCCTGAATCTCTACCACCAATCTACTGCTTGCAACATTCCTGTAAATTCCAATTCCAAGTCGATAGCTCTGCGTTATAGCCTGAATACGCAGCAAGGCACTCCGATCAGCATCCACGGTTACTGTAGTTCTTGAATATGTAGTAAGGCACTCCGATCAGCATCCACAGTTACTGCAGTTCCTGAATATGCAGCAAGGCACTCCGATTAGCATCCACGGCCAATCTTTGCGCGAACTGCAAATACAGCACGATAATCTCCAATGAATAGCATAACGTTTGACCAAGTTTTCGATCAGCTACTGTTCCTGGCAACGTCTGGGCCAATCTTTAAGTGAATGGCGGTGGCACGACTTTAGCCAATAGCAGCACTCACGCATCCTTTGTTGACCAAACCGACAGTTAATACACACGCATAGTCGATTTAGGCGCTGCACTGAACTCCCATTCCAAGCCCTATCGTTTTTGCTACATGCACGTTCGCTATCTTGCAAATAGTAGTCCGACGTCACAGCCAAAAGCAATCAAGTTCGGTTGCTTAATATTATTATTGTTATGTTATTAGTTATTACTTATTAGTTAACATAATATATAAAGTATGTATATCATTAGTTTAGGAGAATTCTTAGTATCAGTTTTTTATATATCAAGTGTATTATATAGAACTATTTTATTTAAGTGGATAGTTGTTTAATATATGTGTGTGTGTGTGTGTGTGTATTAGTCTAGGAATTTTTAAGATTAGGTATATATATATTTTTTAAGATTTTCTCACTTAGAAATTTCTTTTGGAAATAAAAAATAATAAAAATCCTGTTTTAGAAAAATAGGGCTTTTAGAGAGTTTTTTATAAAATAGAATAAGACTTAGTGAATTAGGACCCTTTTGGAGTTTTTGAAAAACTAAATTGATAATAATGTAAACTCGATCAATTTCAAAAATTAAAATCAATTAACATATTAAAGATTTTTTTTTTAAAGAACTACGATCGTTTGATCCCGGCTAGCGGGTACGTAGGCACCTTCGGGGCGACGATAAAATATGTAGAAACTTAGGTTCTTTTTTTTTTCTTTTGATTTTATTTATTTATTTTTTAAAAATATTATAATTAGAAAAATAATCTTAATTTCGGCAAATAAATAGTAGTACCCGTTAAGGGTTTAATAGGTTAGCCCTCGAACTTAGAACCCTCTGGTTCTTCATTTAAAATTGAAATCAAAGATCGGTAGTCAAATCGTAATTAATCCATTCAATTGGTTACGGTTTCATTTTCTTTTCCAGACTTTGGTCGGGTGGCGACTCCAAAAATTATTTTTAATAAAAAACCGGAATTTCTCAATTTCTTTTTTCGAGGATTAATATTGAACGGGTTAAGGTTTAGTATTAATCGGAAATAGGGAAATCAATTTTAAAAAATAGAAAATAAAAAAATCAGGCTCGACAAAAGTAATAACAGTAATTACTATATGACATGAATTAAGTTCTAAATCGAATGTTTTCAAATCTATAAGAATGGTCTTATATATGCATGATAGCATTTTAAATGGGAAGGTGATGAAACACTTATCGAATATAGGATTCGAATCCAAAAGTTATTATTAGTTAATGTATAGTTAGTTGGGAAAGTGTAGAAAGGAGAATTCCTTGAATCTCGGCTTTTGACTTTCCTTTTTGTTTTAAGGAACCTAACTGGGACTCTTGGGATATCTACTAGTTTCCTCTTTGATTGTAAATAGATTTCAAAATCTGTGGTTTTTGTAAACTCTTAGTGTAAATTATAACTCTATATATGGAAACGTTTATATAATTATTGTTGTATTATCGGACAATAGGTTGTCTTGAATAAATAAATTAAAAAGCTATACTATAGGTTTGATTATTGATAGGTGTTAGAATGGATGCTTCAAGCTAGTTAAGTCGTGTATACCTTATATAGACTGTATCTGCGATAGCAACTGTGAGATTAGTTTCTATCTTAGGTTAGTTTATACGGTAAGACTGTTATGACTTATCTTGTTCGTAGTGTGATAATTCTAAGTTGGTATTAGAGCATGGTTCTAAAGAACCAAGCTTTAAAGTATCTAATTAAAATAAGTAGACATTAGGCTTACTTAGAGTAGGGTTAATAATAATAGGACGTAAGACTTAGATTTATAGGATTATATATATAACTTATGTATGTAAAAAGGTTTATAAAGTAATAACAGTAATTACTATATGACATGAATTAACTTCTAAATCAAACGTTTTCAGATCTATAAGAATGGTCTTATATATGCATGATGGCATTTTGAATTGGATGGTGATGAAACACCTATTGAATATAGGATTCGAATGCAAAAGTTATTATTAGATATGGCAAACTGGAGGGTGTTTTATACCATCGATGAGATTATTGATAATTATAAGTATGGAATATCTTTTAGTATGTAAGATGAATGGAAGTTGATGATAGATGAGTTAGGACCTACATATAATGAGTATATTGCAACAGTTGCTTTTTAGAAGAAGTATTTACAAGAAAAGAAGATTTTGTCTACAATGATTCATGTGTTATATTTTCCTACTGTAGTTGAAGTACGTAGTAATTATCCTCTAGGTCTTGATCATGTGCCTTTAGGTGTTCCACATATCCCTAGAAATTATCCTCTTAGTGTGATTGATTAGTCTCTTAGATATCCCATAAATGAGAATGCGAGAATAGAAGTACCATTACAGTCTTAGGAACTCAAACCCCTTGTGGTGCAACTTAAGAATCTGCCCTTGAACACTCAGCCAAATGTAGGATTTGATGATGATGAGGATCTTGATAAGGATCCAGAAGATGAGTTTGAGGTAAAGGCTAAAGCAGAAGCTGTTCTTGAAGATGAAGCAAATGAGAGTGGGAGTAAAGTATAGGAAGTAGTTGTAATACTTGATACCCTCGAAGTAGTGGTTATAAGTTTAGATTCTAAAGAGAATTGATTAGTTTCCCTTAGAATATGTGGTAGCGTTGGAAGACTTAAGTAACTAAAAGAGTTAGAAGATGGTGGCAAGACATGTTTAGGGCTTTTGATATCATTTGATCTAGTTGTTTTGTTGTACTTAGGTCCCATAGTAGCTTTTGATGTTCTTTTGACCTTTTTGAATGTAACTTTTGATGTTTTAGTTATTGATAGGGATCACGAACCTATCACATGCTCCTAAGCTTGATGACTTGCTAATATGGTTTACCAGGCTGTTCGAGGGGAGTTAAACTTTGAAGAGCAATGCATTCTCTAGTTCGGCCTATTGAGTTACTCTACTCTTTACCCCATCTAAGAGACTGTTGAGGTAACTGACCTATTGTTGTATCAACCCTTCTACAATACATTAGTCCAAGGCTAAGCACCATACCCACATACTATTGACCTATTACATTGCTAAGGCTAAGTTGACTTCGATCTTGAGCTGCCTAGTTGAGGCTGATCTGACAATGGACCACCTTTTAAACTAGCCCTTCTTTAGTCTAGAACATCCAAGCTACTGAGCTTGACTTGATTTGTTTTGAACCTACTCTACTTAACAAGTAGCATCATTGAGACCATAGGTTCTACTTAACAAGTAGCATCATTGAGACCATAGAATGTACAGCTGACACATACCCTATTTTTTGACATTTATACTGTTCTTTTATAATTGAATATTCTATTTGTTTGATTACAACTCTATCCTTATAAATTATTCCTTTTCATTTTCTAGCAGGGATCATTTTGTAATTTACATTAACCTAGAACTTACCTTAATTAGGTCACATAAATACTTGTAATTTGTAATAGTCGCAAGAGGGAATGCCATTGATATTCGGACATAGTCTTGTGAGCTAAGTGTCTTCTACTTACTCTTGTGTACTCTTATCTAGTCAATTGTGAGCATGGATTACTAGTGAGTGCCCTCTAAGTACACTTGTGAGTAATATCAAGTACGACCTAAGCTCATATGAGGTGTTGGTGTGTCATATCCACTATCGGTGCATAAGGATCCCTGCTTAACCTTCAACTATCATTTATCTTTCGAATTGTCTAAAGGTCCAGACCTATCCCCCTAGTTAGTGCAATATCGAACATCATGTGCTCATCTACAGCCCCTTGTATCATGTTGGTATTAGCACTTGGCCATGTTCGAGCAAGTTTCTATTACTTTGTACTCTAAGTGATTTAATTACTGCTTCGTGTGTTTTGGAAGTTCCGTTGTTGTTGTTGTGAGAGTTTGGAAAGTGAGTAGTGTTGAAGAATTTTATGCTTTGTTTTCCCCTATTTCTTACACGTGAAACCAAGTGTAAGTGTTTGCTTGTTTATCGTGTATAGTTGATATAGCGGTAGGAGTGCTAAGTATTGTTCTGTTGTTGTTATTCGTGGAGAGAATTTTGATTGGTATTTTTAACTGTTAATCTCTTGAAATAGACTATAATGTATGATTTTAATGTTCAAGGAACTCTAGGTAACCAAGAGAGTAACACTTAAAATGGTTAAGGTTAACCAGAAAGCATCACACCTCAGTCAATAGATAACTGATTGGATAGATTCATCGACCTAGTGGTTAGTTTGGTGATGATCATAAATGAAGATAGATAGCGAGACAAAAATGGTCCATACAGAAGATGAGCTAATGAATAGCCAAAAAGAGGCAATGGTTAATATAGTTGAGCTAATGCCTCGGTTTGACCAGCTTGAGATGGAGGAGTACATAGAGTTGCTAGATGTAAGCTAATACTTGATGAAATTGAAGAAGTAGATGAGGAAGAAGGAGATGAAGTAGAGGAGTGTTATGAACCTAAGGAGAGGAATATCTGAGCTCCTAGAGTAGAAGGGTTGATGATACATATCCCAAGTTTTTTTGGAAGTGGTAATGTAGAGGACTACCTAGACTGGATAGATAAAATTGAGAAGCAGTTTAAATGTCATGAAGTACTTGATAATACTAAGGTCAAACTTGTTATGTTGGAGTTTATTAGCTATGCCGTTTTGTGGTGGAAGAACTTACAAGCTACCTATAGAAGAGAAGGAGAACGTGAAGTTAGGAGTTAGGATGAGATGAAGAGAGTCATGAGGCGAAGGTTTGTTCTAAGCTATTATTTGCAAGATGCCTTCAAGAGATTACAAGAGTTGAAATAAGGAGGATTAAGTGTTGATGCATATGTGAAGGAGTTCCAGATGCTAATGATTCGATGTGAAGTTGTTAAGCTTGATGATCAAATTGTGTCTTGATTTATTAGTTGGTTAAAGTACGAGATTAGAGATATTTTGGAGACCATGGACATTGGATCACTTCATGAAGTTATCCAAGCTACCTAGAGAATTGAAAGGCATTGATCAAGGAGATTTCGAGCTCCTATCAGTTGACCTACCACTAGCTGACCTGTTTCGAGCAAACCTATACGATTGAAATCAAGTAAAGTTGTTGAAACTCGACTTGCTCAAGCTATCCGAGTAGAGGATAAGGAGATCTCGAGGAAGTTTAAGAAACGCTAGAGCTCTGGAAGAAAGACAAGTAAGATCAAGTGTTTCAAATGTTAATGATTTGGACACATGGTTACCCAATGTTCGAATAGAAGAACCATGGTGATCTAAGGCGAAGCGCCAACTATTGAGGTAGATAGTACTGATGAGGAAGTGGAAGAACCAAAAGAGATTGGATAGATAGAACAGTCTAGGAGGAGAAAGTCATCTATATTGAGGAAGGTAACTTTATGCATGCTACCTTGGTATTAAGGAGAATAATGAGTGTGAGTCTTGTACTTGAAGACAAACATTGAGAGAATCTGTTCCACATTAGATGTAAGGTGAATGGGTCATTGTGTGCATTAATTATTGATAGCAGCAGTTACACAAATGTTGCATTTGCCTTCATGGTCTAGCAATTGAAGTTGCTGGCCAAACCTTACTCTAAACCTTATAAACTATATTAGCTTGGTGACAAAAGAGCCTTACAAGTGAATAGACAAGTGTCTGTACTGATTAGTATTGGAAACTATCAAGATGAAATGCTTTGTGATGTATTGCTCATGTGTGCATCACATATTTTGCTTATATGACCATGGATATTTAACTAAAGTATGATACATGATGGAGGGAAGAACACATGTTCCTTAGAACATGAGGGTAGGAAGGTGAAGTTGAGCCTTATGACTACCGAACAAGTTAAAAGCATGTAGACTTAGTTAAGCCGAGTTTTGAAGAAGAAGGCTCTAGTGATGACCTGAGCTAAGCTAAAGGGAGAGATGGAGCTTGAAAAGTCGACCTATTTGCTAGTTAGAAGGTGACTTAAGATGAAGGCATTTGAGGAGGAGCCCTTACTTGCTAAGGTGAAAACCTTATTAGAAGAATTTGTTGACTTATTCCCAAGAGAATTGCTTGAAGGTTTGCCTCCTCTTTGAGGTATTGAACATGTAATTGGCTTGCAACTAAGAGCTACACTATTGAACAAGCTTGCCTATAGGTTGAACCTTGAACAAGTTGTCGAGCTATAGAGATAAGTAGATGAGTAGTTGAAGAAAGGGTATGTGCGAAAGTCCCTGAGCCCATGTGCTATACCAGCCTTGTTGGTACCAAAGAAAGATGGGACATGGAAGATGTGTGTAGATAGCCAAGCAATCAATTGCATCACCATCAAGTACAGGTATCCTATACTAAGGCTTGACAATATGTTAGATGAGTTGAATGGAGTAAGAGTATTCTCCAAGATTGATCTCAAATTTAGATACCATCAGATCTAAATGCGGGAAGCAGATGAGTAGAAGATCGCATTTAAGACCCATCATGGATTGTATGAATGGCTTGTAATGCCATTCAAACTGCCAAATGTACCGAGCACATTCATGTGACTGATGAACTATGTGCTCCAAGAACTAATATGGAAATTTGTGGTGGTATGTTACGATAACATCCTAGTCTATAGTCCTGATTTGGAGACTCACTAAGAGCATCTTTGAGTAGTCTTTTCAAAACTCCAAGTTGAGAAGCTCTACAATAATCTAAAGAAATGTAACTGTTGTTGACCTGAAGTAATCTTTTTGGGGTTTGTTGTGAGTGGTAGTGGCATTCGGGTCGATGATAAGAAGATAAGACTGATTACTGAATGGCTTGAGCTCACCTATCAAGCTTCTACAGCCTAGCATCATTCTATCATCGATTTATAAGGAATTTAAGTATGATTTTGGCCCCACTCACCGAATTATCGAAGAAAGATGTTAATTCAAGTAGGGAGAGAAGGAGCAAAGGAGTTTCAAAGCATTAAAGGAGAAGTTAACCTTAGCCCTTATTTTAGCTCTGTCGAGCTTTGACAAGCTATTTAAAATATAGTATTATGCATTCGGGCTAAGCATAGGTGTTGTGTTGATGTAAGAGAGCTAACCTATTGCTTACTTTAGTGAACAACTTTGATGAGCCACCTTCAATTATTCTATTTATGATAAGGAGTTTTATTCCTTGATCCAAGCATTGATTATATGGCAATATTATTTACTACCCAAAGAATTTGTGATCTACATTGATCGTGAATCCTTGAGATATTTGAAAAGCCAGCCTAAGTTGTCACAAAGACAAGCCAAAAGGGTTGAGTTCATGGAGGGATTTTCATATGTTGTGAAATACAAGAATGGAAAAAACAATCTAGAAGCCAATGCCTTATCAAAATGACATTCCCTCTTGACTGAGCTGTAGACTAAGTTGCTTAGTTTTTTAGTGATAAATGATTTATATGCTGAGGATCTACATTTTGATTCAATCTATAGCAGATGTGAGGAGGGTCAAACAATGGATGACTATTATAGGGAGGACAAATGCTTATTTAAGAAGAGGAGATTATGTATCCTAACTTATTTCATGAGAGGGCTGTTAGTGCTCAAGGCACATGGAGGAGGATTGTCTTGACACTTTAGCAAGCACCAAACTCACAAGGTATTATTCTTAAGATTCTTTTGGTTAAAGATGATGAGGGATGTCTAAGTTGTGTTAGAAAGGCATGCTACTTGCAAAAAGATAAAGAGCCAAGCCAAGTAAGGGCAATATTTACCATTGCTGACTGAGTTGAGTATGGACTTTATATTAGGTTTGCTGAGGATGTACCAAAGGAAGGACTCCATCATAGTGGTCCTAGACCGTTTTAGCAAGATGGCACACTTTATGCCTTATTTTAAAGCTAACGATGCTTTAGTTATCCCTTTTCTTTTCTTATATGAAGTCATCAAACTTCATGGAGTGCCCAAGACCATTGTTTCAAATAGAGACCTAAAGTTCATGAGCCACTTCTAGAGGAGATTATGGAGGCGATTGGGAACTAAACTATTGTACAACATGTCTTATCATCTACAAATAGATGGATAGACCAAGGTTGTTAATATGATAGTAGGAATCTTACTTCGAGTTATTGTTGGTCGGAACATAGTTGATTAGGATCTATGCCTACTTATAATTGAGTTCACCTACAACAAGATTGCCCATAGTATCATGAACATATTGTCATTTAAGGTTGCCTATAGGTTCTATCCTATGCTCCCATTAGACCAGATACCCCTCTTGTGCTTAGATGATGATCAACTAGTTGAAGAAAGAGTCAAGGCCATTAGAGCAATGCACTAGAAGGTCATAGAACATTTGAGTTGAGTAGCTACAAAGCTTGAGAGACGAGGTCGAGGATGGAAGAACAAAGAGTTTCAACCAAGTGATTTGGTATGGATCCGCCTCAGTAAGGAACAATTCTCGAGTATAAGGAAAAGCAACTTATCTCTTAGAGTCAATAGACCATTTAAAGTGTTTGAAATGATCAATCCTAATGCATACATGATCGAACTACCTAAAGGGTATAGAGTCTCTGACTCCTTTAACATTGCCAACCTCTATTCGTATACTCTTGAAGATGAGTAAAGTGAAGCAAAGCCAGATTTGATCCTAAATTGCAAACAACCCAGAGGGCATGATAGAGATCATGGACTTATCGTGTGCTCTTAAGCTGAAGGACTCGCTCATATGTTTCATTGAGCTATCTAAGGGGAGTTAACCTTTGAAAAGCAATGCATTCTCCAGTTTAGCCTGCGAAGTTACTCTACTCTTTACCTCATCCAAGAGTCTGTTGAGGTGACCAACCTATTATTGAGTTGACCCCTCTATAATGCATTAGGCTAAAGCTAAGCGCCAAACCCGCATATTACCAACTTGCTACATTTTTTAGGTCGGGCTAACTTTGATCCCGACCAACTAGCCAAGGCTGATTCGACAATGGACCAACTCTTGAACTACCCTTTACTTAGTTTGGAAGATCCAAGTTGTTAAGCCTAACCTGATTTGTTTTGAACTTACTCTATTTGACAAGCAACATCATTAGGACCACATAATGTACAGCTAATACATGCCTTATTTTCTAACATCTGTATTGTCCTTTTGTAACCAAATATTCTTTTTGTTTGATTATAACTTTACCCTTGTAAATCATTCCTTTTCCTTTTCTAGTAGGAATCTTTTTATAATTTGTCATGCCTTAACAAAGGGGAGTCATAATATTCCTACCATGTGAGATATCCTAAGATAGAAACTATCTTTTGAAAATGTTGTGTAGCGACTCTACCTCTTTGAAGCATCCAGTTTGATACTTGTTTGCTATAAACCTATGTAGCAATCCTTTGAAATAATTTGTTAAAAATAACTTGTAGTTTGACTTTACAAAGAGTGGTAGTAAATCTCACAAGTATTTATCATTTCATATATTGACTATAATACTAAAAACTACTAAGCTTCTTTAGAAGTCTTGTGTAGTTTTCCTTAAAAGTTAAGGAAGTCAATACTAAGGCCAATAACCAGCCATTTTTTGTTACACCGCATTCTCTATCCCAGTTTCCTAGTGCTATGGTATTGCGTAGGTACTTGTAATTTGTTTGAAACTTACAAAACAAACCATAGGAGAATGAGTGACAACTTACTTAGTAAGTGGGGTGGAGATAGAAATATGCATTCAGCTCATCATAAGCAGTGTTTTCAACCAAGTTAGTTAGATGCAAAGGATGTACAAGAAAATGCCATCATACGATGTTATTTGGTCCATTGTGAAATCAAAGAAATTGCATCTACTCTAATCTAAGTTGAGAAGCTTAACGTTACACACTCATGAATTGAAACCAAATCAAGGCTTATGCAATGGAGAACACCCTTTTCCTATGATTACCTTTGAACTACGGCCCCCAACCTTGTCGCGACCTCTTCTCTTTTCACTTAGTTCGGCTAAGGGTGGTGAAAAGACCATTTTAGCTATCCCCATCGAAGGGAGTTCGTATTTGGCCTAAGAATCCTAGCTGTTATCCTTAGTGGGCTACGATATATATTAGGTTAGGTGTTAAGCTGAGTTTGAGTTTGTTTATTTTTAGGGTGATTAACCAAGCTTAAATAATTCAACCATAATATTTATAGAATAACCATAACATGAAGTGCAACTCCTATAATAGCAAATCGAATCTCAAATATAAGTATTGTATACGCACAAATAACTAACTACAATCACAAGCAGATATATACTAAAGTCTTCAAACATTCTAAAATAATACTCCAAAAAGCTATAAAACATTGATCCCACTTACTTGTCCTGATACTCATTATGGCAAACTTGTATTGTCAAAGCTTTGTTCACTAGGAGATCCCATATCTATCTACTCTTTTAATATATATATATATATATATAAGGTGTATTATTGTTTTCCTTATATAATGAAATATACTTTTATTATATAAGTTAAGTTATTAAGTATTAATAATATTCATAGTTATATTATTACATATAATATATCGTTTTGATCATATCAAAACATACTTTAATCAATTAAATTACATTTTAATTAGGTTATTGTAATTTGTAAATTCTCGTAATATTATAAAGATATAGATTATATTACCTAAGATTGTTTGATATTAGTGAAAATAACATCATTGGGTTTGTACATACCCAACAATATGTATTACGGTTTTTATTTTAAGAGATGACTTTTGAAAGGTATTTCGAGTTTTTGACATACCCATATGTGCCTGTAATAAGTATTATTATATTATACTCATTTTATGTAATTGGACTATATTTTATATAATTTGCCAATATAACTTAATAATATAAATATTATCTATCCTTAATATGTATATATCTTAACTAGGTCGTAAAACTAACATTAAATATATTAAAAATTCATTTTACTAAATTTGACTAGCATGTCTATGTATAGTTTTTATTTCTATATTTATCATATTTTGGCCTATTATTACTAACAATGTACCTTGGTTCGTAATCTAAGTTATTTTATTATGTAAATTAATAATAAATAGCTTGAGTCACTAAATAATTCCTTAAAAATTTATATAGACTCTTAAAAATATAAGGAATTTAGTCATTACTTCATGTCAAGCTGGGTTTTTCACCTCCCGGCTCTTTTATAATTAGGTTTCTCCAAACCGATTAACATTAAACTATACCTGTTTAATATTGACCTATGACTAGAGTTTAAAAAAAACTGGTTTTTTTTTTTCTCTTTTTATCTTAAAATCACTTTGGAGTTGCCACTCGATTGAAGTCGAAAAAAAGAGTTAAGTTATAATCAATTGAACTGATTGGTTATAACTTAGCTACTGGTCTTTCGGCAAAACCAATTTTGTAAAACAGTTTCATAACAAGAGATCTAGATTCGGGGGTTATGATCTTTTAACCCTTACAGGTATCATTAACTTTCTAATTTTAACCTTAACCTCAAAAATCACCTTTCAATAAAATAGAACTCGAATATTTACTTAGATTAGATAACTTGAGTAATCTAAAAAAAGAAAATTAGGTTATTTATTTATTCATTTATTTTTACCGTTATCCTGTAGGTGCCTATGTATCCGTTATTCGGGATTAGACATATATAGTTCTTTTAATAAAAACTTTAGTAGGTTGTTAATTTTAATTTGAAAACACTCTAGATTTACGTCTTTTAACTCAATTTTAGTTTATTCAAGGAAATTTCTGAAAAAAGAAAAGGGGTCCTAAATTGGAAATTTTATATTTTGGAAAGTTCTAAAGGGCCCTAATTTTGAAAAAAAAAAAATTTAATTATTTTGGAAAGTTTGATTTTTCTAAGTGTTAAAAACAATTTTTATTCATTAACTTATTTACTTATTTTTATTTTCATTATTTTTTATTCTATTTTATCTATTAAACTAAGTAAATAGACTACTTTTTTCTTTTCTTCTTTTTTTTTTCTATTTTTCTTTTATAATTTACAATTGGGAAATAAATGAATAAGTAAAACAAATAAAACAAAACTTGGATTAGAAATTGGTTCGGACTAGGAAGAAGCGCAGGTTGAATCGGGTTTCGATCGTTGGATCATGTTGCCGGTTGGATCGTAGGTTAGAGCTTGGATTTGGGTTAGCTTCAAAATCTTTAATAGCAATAGCTCGGAGGAGGCCATTCAGCTTGATCTAACCACCAAAATGAGTGGATGAAGAGTGTTTTGTGTATTTTGAATTGGGGATAGTAAGGGTAGAGAGGGTACCGCAGCTTGAGGTGGTTGTTTGGGTGGTGTTCAATTGTGGCGGCGACGGCGGGGGTTGATGCGATGGTTAGGTGGTGGTTGCTGGGTTCGAGTGGTTGGTTGGGGTACGGGTTTTGAATTACTATGAACCTAGTCATGGTAGTGGCTTTCGTTAAGGAAGCTTAAAGAGAGAAAATTCTAAAGAGAGAGAGAATGCTGTGACTAGTGAGAGAGAGAGAGATTTCTAATGAGAGGGAATTTGGGATTAAGGATTTCTACTCATGAGTGATTGTGTGTGTATGTAACGAACCTAAGCCCCCTATTTATACACAAATCAACTTAGAAAATAAGGAAAACTTGAATTTAACTTAAATGAAATTTCTAAAATTTTAGTTTTTTTTTTTTCAACTTTTAGAGCTCAATTTGAATGTGTAAACCGAATTTGGACGCGTTTTTGAACCTAAACCATAGTAAGCCATGTCTAGAACAGGATCAAAGTAAGAAATCACACATGTATGTATGGAATTTGTGTAAAAAATGAGGCCAAAGTGGAGGGTTTGGGTTTGTTTTGCTAGGGAAAGTGGAGGAAAACATGGGAAAGAGAAAGAAAAGCAGCTAACATGGCACTACTTCAGCCACGGCGTCTAGTGGTTATGTGCTATGTGTCTTCACGTGATACGTGGCAGCTGACAGGCATACCACATCAATGTTGTCCAACTCAATGTTGCTACGTATTAGGAAATACGACATAATGAAATCTTGACACATGGCAATTTTTGATGCGGTAATGTGTTATCTAAAAAAGTAAAACGACTTTCATGCTTGTGCTAAGATTCGAACTCCTAACCTCTTGCTTAAACTCATTGTTATATCTATGTGCTTATCCATTAGGTCATTGGTATGAGCCTTATCCATATGTACAATTAAATTGCACATATAGACTAGGTTAGCTTGAGTTAAATTTAAATCTAAACCCAAGCTTAACGGTCCTATTTTGAAAATTTAAAATTAAAAATCTATTCTATTTTACATTTCAATTTTATAAATTTTTTCATTTTTTTTATTTTTAAATTTCTTTTTTTTTGTGTTTTTTCTACATTTCTTATTTTTTCTAAATTTCTTATTTTTGGATTTTCTTTAATTTTCTATTTTTTGATGTTTTTTCTAATTTAAGAGCCCTTATCCTATTGAAATAAAATAAAGGAGGCAAAAATTAGATATCTACAACCGTCTCTCTTTGTGGTGAAATTTAAGCAAAACTTTATCACAAAGACAAAGAGATACTATTTTTACCTTAGGGAAGGGATGACTTTAAAACGACTAGCTAGCTATCCTAAACTTGATCTGTTGGGGATTTGGTGAAGAGGTGAAACCCGGTCATGCCTCTCTAGACTTACTAACCTAGGTGAGAGCGTCTCTCGGGGACTAGTAATCTTAAGATGGGATTGATCTAGAAATCTTAGTTGTACTTCTTTAGGCTCACTAACCTGGGCGGGAGCGTCTCTCGAGGACTAACATCCCTAAGTTGGGATTGATTTGGAAAACTAGGTTGTACCTCTCTAGGCTTACTAACCTAAGCGGGAGTATCTCTCGAGGACTAGTAACTTGAAATTGGGATCGATTTGGAAAACCTGGTCGTATTTTTCTAGGTTCATTAACCTAGGCAAGAGTGCCTTTTAGGGATTAGTAACCTTAAGCTGGACTTAATGAAGTGCCTATGGGCTTGCCAAAAGGAACTGATAAAGAGAAGTGCCCTATAGACTGGCTAAGAGAACTTAGTGAACATCAGTGCCTTATGAACTTACTAAAAGAACTGATGAAGAGAAGCACTTTACGGGCTCACTAAGAGAACTTGGTAAGTAAAAGTACCTTATGAGCTTGCTAAAAGAAATTAAATATCCTATTGGCTTGCTTGAGAAAGTTGGTGAGGGGAAATGCCTATGGGCTTGCTAAAGGGATTTAAGGATCAGAAGTGCCCTATGGACTTCACTAAGAGAACTTGATGAACAAAAGCGCCTTATGGGTTTGCTAAAAACCTTGGAGAAAGTTGAATGGATGGAAGGTAGGATAGCATTTTTAAGGGTTGGCTAGGTTTATACTTATCCAAAACACTCCTCGATTTGAGGAAAAAATTTATAGATAAGCCTTTTGGTGAACACCATTTATGTTAAAAAAAAAAATTAGGGATAATTTCCTTCATTTGGGAAGAATGAGAAAAATCTTGACTATTGTGATCAACTTTTTTGGAATGGATTGAAAACTTGGTTACTTAGGCCAACATGGACTTGGAATAAAGATATTTTCTCTCTCTTTTTCTTTTCCAATTTATTATTATTATTATTACTCTCTCTCTCTCTCTCTCTCTCTCTTTCTCTCTCTCTCTCTCTCTCTTTCTCTCTTTTTTTAGTTTGCTAATAGGTAAAGAACCCTTCCTTGAAAATCACATGGGTCCCCTTATGTTTCTCCTAGCCAAGCGACTTAGTAGGGCCTTATGATTTCAAACAACTTTATTTTTTAAGGAAAAGGTAACTCATGACTAGTTTAGTCGAAAAGGACTTTCTTGCAAACTCTCAACCTAGATTACACTCTTAACTACAGTCCCGCAATTATAGTCTATTTTGCATGTGATATACCTTGATCAATCCATTAGGTTTTTTTTTGTTTAACATTATCAATTTAGGCTTTTAGTTCAAAGGTTTCAAAAGGACTAATGAAGAAGCCTATTTTGAAATAAATATTAATCTCGGGTGTATAAGTTGAGAACCTTAGGAAAAATTAGAAATATGCTTGCCTTAATTTCAAAAAACAACTTTTATTAAAGATAGATTGCCTTTTAAGATCAGAAGAGCTTTTGTAGGTATTGCAAATGGGAAGGCCTGGTGTGATTTAGCATAAGAGAGGCTTCAGAGTAGACATAGAGCTTTTGGGTTCCTGAGCTCGGACTGTGATTTAGAGCTTTACGTCTTTGGGGCTATTTAGGCTTTGACTTTTGATTCGATTTGGCTGCCCCGTGGGATATGATATATCTCTTAAGGCTTTTGACTTATATTTTGGCCCAATTTTCCAACCACTTCTCTTCATCTTTTTCTTTTCTTTTTTTGTTATTATTATTTTTCCCTAGTGTTTTCTTGCTGTTCTTTCTTTTCTTTTGGCCCTAAGAATGTTTGTCTCCATTGCCAAGTTTTTTCCTTTTAAGTGATTCAAGGCCCTAAATTTGTAGATTTCTATTGTATAAGCTTGAGGTGTTTAAAAAGGGTATGGCTCTTCTTCATTTCAAAAGAAAAATAAATTATCAAAAATAAAAGTTGCTCTTGAATTTAACGTTATTGAAGCAAGCACAAACCAATTTTATTCTTCTCTTCACATTAATGACCCTAACCTCTAAATTGCCCCATTATGGGATGGTTCTCGATAGAGTTTAAATTTGAAAATTCTCTAAATGGGTGCAACAAGGTGAACAAGACATAATTGTGTTTATAATTTGAAAATGAATGTCCAGCTTCATTTTAATCTATGTATCATATTCAAAGTAGGCCTCCTTTAAGGAATGAGTCCAAAGTATCCTCCCCATTATGTTGCTCAACTCTCAAAGTGTTTTAGGTTAATGTATGGGAAATAGTTTTCCTTTTTTCATTCTAAACCTTTTAAAAGTGAGTTACCGATTTCTTAAGAAGGAATTTATTTGCCCTAATGCTAATAACACTATAATCATTCAATTGAGAAGGCAATAAGATTATGTTATTCTAGTTGTTACAGACTTTATTGAAAACAACTTGATTTTTCTTTGCCCCTATCTTAACAAGCATCTAATTACTTAAAACAACCCATGAGCTTATCAGAAGGCATTGGTATACTAAAAGGAAATGGAGCTTTAGGTGACTCAGTTGAACTACTCCCATGACTTGAAGAAGGACTGACTTATCATAGCTTTGGCTTTGCATCAATCAAGTTTTGAATCTTGTTCTTCAATCTCTAGCATTTTTCAGTAGAGTGCCCCTTTTGACCCATATGATAGTTACATCGTGCTTCTAGGTCAAAGCTATATGGTTTGTAATTTGGATTATGGGCTTCATAAGATATAGTCCTTGCTTCTTTTAGATGATAAAAGATTTGGGTAATTACGATCTTTAGTTGAGTGAATTGTCTCCTTTGAGTCCCTTAGCGTTGTTTTTTCTCACTCTTCCTTGGCTCTTTTCTCCTTGGGCCTCTTTCATTATTTTAGCTTGCTACCATTTGATTAGTATTGAACATTGGGTGTTGAAATCTTCTAAGTATTGGGCCCATTGCATTTCTAGATCTATAATGCTCTTTTGTAGCATAGCTACCTTTTCTTCTAGATTTGAGAGTTTCTTTTCCAAGTTTGAATCTTGGGATATTTGGAGAGTGATGATTATTAGGAACAAGATTTGCCATTGTTGGGCCATTTGATGCATCATCTTTTCTAGGGATGCTATTCTGTCATCACCTTTTCTTCTAGTTAACAGCTTTTCTTTTCTTATTTTCTCTCTTTTTTTCTTTTGAAAGAATTCTCTTCTTTTTACGAAAGAAGGAAAAAAAAAATGGAATATAAGGATAAGACTTAATTACAAGTTGTGAGAAAAGAGTAGAAAAATATTCCTAAGGGATCAAGAGCCTAAATATTTACAATCTTATAAGAAAAAAGATCCTAAGGTTGTATTTGAAAGAGTTAGAGTAGAAAGTACAGAGAAAAAGACTTAGAAACTTAAGGACACAACTCTAATGTTGTTATTCAAACAAAAATTAAAAGATATTTATAGGAAAAATGCAATATGAGGATATGCGGATGCAGAGAGGGGAGCTAGTGAACTGACTATAATGTGGTAGGCAAAAGATTTTTATTGAATCTTTGAAGTTTTCCTTACATTATTCAAAAATTCATTACAAATAATCCCTAAAGTCTAGATCCTCTTTTTCTTATCATGTCTTGACTCCTCTTTAATCTCATTTCTTTTCTTCAACTCAATTGCCTTGATCCATCTAGCAACCTAAGAGATTCTTCAGTGTGAAACTTCTAGAAAGCTCTTACCCATTAATAGGTGTGCATCAATGGGATTCATCTTCTGGATGCTTTGTTTGTGAAGGAAATCAAGTTTATGGCTCCGAGTATGATTGATAAACCAAACCATAAGTAAGGCTATATTAGTCTTTAATTCTCCATTCTTCTCTTCTTGTAGACATTTAAGTCTGGCTCATGATGCTACTAGTATTAGGACATAAGATTTTCCTTCTAAAAATTGGGTCACTAGCTCTGTAATCCTATGATGTATATGAAGTATCCCATTAGGAAACAAAATGGTTCCAAATGTTGCCAAGATATAGATGTTGATCCTATATTGCTGCCAATCTTCAAAGCTACCACAAAAAAGTTTTTTGTTGTAGCTGGTGAGGTCGCGAACCAAGTAAAAAGATCATTCACCTTAATGATTCTCCTATGGGGATTTGCCCATATTCTATATATTTCAGATTCACAGAGGCCCAAGAGCTTTTTGAAAATCTTTGTAAGGCTAGCCAAGATATCTAGGACATATTTTTCATTTCCAATAAAGGGGACTCTTAACAGATAAGAGTATTCTTCGATGGTTGGGATCAATTGACATGGGTTAAAGTGAAAAGACTAACTCTAAGGGTCCCAAAAGTGGACCAAAGCTCGTACCATGGTGATATTAGTCTAGACTTTAAGCAATGAGAGGATGAGCTTAATCTTGTCTTCAATGAATTTTTGTTGGTTTCGATTAAAAAATTGAAACCATCTTTTAAGTACCATCTTGGGCATTAGAGGCTCATGGATATGGACTTCTTTGAAAATGGCTTATATAAGAGAGGACCTAACCATTTTCTATAGACAGGATTTCATTGATATTTTAAAGGAAGAAAACATTTACAGGGAAAAGATTAAGAAACTTCACAGATTTTTTTTTTTTTAGTTTTGCCACTTCGTGTCAATTTGCCAATTTTGGGAAAAGGGCTCATGAGTGCAATTTTAAAAAGGATCTTAAGTTTTGTGACCTCACATGTTAAAGAATACTTTCATTAGTCACATCAAGCTTAAGTGAGGTCGCCTAATCAACCCCGAGTGATGGTTACACCACAGTACTTAAAGCCTATACAATAACCCCCCTCCTAAGGTCCTAAGACTGCTTAGGTTTGACCGCATCTACCCTACATATTTGATGCGACAAATGACCCCCCATATCCCAATGCATGTGGTATGATAATTGTACAAGCATGAAGTTAATGTTAGATAAATAGAAGCTGAGAGTGAATTCTAGGAGAAATATAGATAAAGAAGTTTTGGGTTTGTTTTTTCTTCTTCTCTTTTATAACAATGTTGCCTTATTAGCTATTCGCCAAACCTTAAAGAATATATGCAAGAAGGGTAGGTTCTAGAGGTCCTTAAATTCTATGACCTCATGTGTTTCTAAAAAACGGTTCCTTAGTCACATTGCAGTTTAAGTGAGGTAACCTAATCGACCCTAAACAATGGTTGCCCCACTACACCTACAATTACACAATGGCTCCTCTTCTTAAGGTCTTAAGATGGCCTAGGTTCAACCGTATTTATCATGCATTCATAGTACATAAAATAAATCCTCCTCCCTCTAAATAGTTAAATACATAAAACTGAACTTGCAAAGACGTTAGTACAATTATGATACAAATAACAAAAAATGAAAAAGTAAATAAATTACACGAAGGCGATTTTTAGAGGTTAATTTTAATTTTGGAAAGTTAAATGGTTAACCTTTTTGACAAGTCTCCTGTAGAGTGGCCAAGCTATCGAGCTTGGTTTTTCACCTCTCAATTCTTTTATAATTAGGTTTCTCTGAACTAATCAGCATTAAACTCTACCCATTTAATATCGATCTTTGACTAGGGTTTAAAGAAAACCAGTTTTCTTTTATCTTGAAATCATTTTGGAATCGCCATTCGATCGGAGTTGGGAAAAAGAGTTAAGGTATAACCAATTTAACGGATTGGTTATAATTTAGCTACTGGTTTTTTAGTAAAACCAATTTTTTAAAACGATTTTATATCAAGAGATTTGGATCCGAAGGTTATGATTTTTAAACCCTTATGGTACCATTAACTTTTCAATTTTAACCTTAACCTTAAAAATCACCTTTCAATAAAACAAAACTCGATTATTTACTTAGATTGGATAACTTAAGTAATTTAAAAAAGGAAAATTAGGTTATTTATTTATTTTTATCGTTGTCCAATAGGTGCTTACGTACCCGCTATTTGGGATTAGATGTATGTAGTTTTTTTAATGAAAACTTTAGTAGGTTATTAATTTTAATTTGAGAATACATCGAATTTACGTTTTTTTTTAACTTGATATTAGTTTACTTAAGGAAATTTCTAAAAAAAGAAAAGGGGTCATAAATTGGAAATTTTATATTTTGGAAAGTTTTAAAAGGCCCTCATTTTGAAAAAAGAAGTCTAATTATTATTTTTTTATTTATTTTGGAAAACTTGATTTTTTTAAGTGTTAAAAACGATTTTTAGTTATCAACTTATTTACTTATTTTTTTTCATTATTTTTTTATATTATCTTGTTTATTCTATTTTATCTATTAAACTAAATAAATAGACAACTTTTTTCTTTTCTTCTTTTTTTTTTCTTTTCTTCCTTTTTTTTTTCTTTTTCTCTCTTTTTTTTTTCTATTTGTCTTTTATAATTTGCAACTGGGAAATAAATTAATAAGTAAAACAAATAAAATAAATAAATAAAAACTTAGATTGGAAACAGGTTCGAACCAAAGAGAAGTACAGGTTGGATCGGGTCATTAGGTCGAAGCTTAGATCTAGGTCGGCTTCAACCAGCTTAGAGGAGGCTATTTAGCTTGATCTAACCACCAAAATGAGCGAGTAAGGAGCGTTTTGTATGTTTCGAATTGGGGATAGTAGGGGTAAAGAGGGTATCACAACTTGAGGTGGTCATTTGGGTGGTATTCAGTTGTGGTGGCCAATGGCAATTGATGCAATGGTCGAGAGGTGTTTGTTGGGTTCGAGTGGGTGGCTAAGGTAAGGTATTTGAATGAGTTTTGTCCTTCTATGGTATAGTTTGTGAAAAAATATACCAAAGTAGCACATTGTGGAAAAATAGTGCGAAAGTAGTATAGTCAAGGTGCACACATCCATTTTTTTAACTGAAGGCGCGTTGTGTGCACGTGCCTTTTAAATTTATAAAGAAGGAGCACACATGGAGTGCGCCTTCAGGTGCGCTCCTTATGCATGCCTTATTAATAATTTTTTTTTAAAATTTACTTTATCTAATTAGTCAAGCTATTATATAGATGTACGTCCCCTTCGCATGTCTTCAGTGTTACTATCACATGCCTTCAATGTCAATACCACATACATTCAGGTGAAGCTTGACACTCCCCCTGGCTAGGTCTTTCAATACAGCAAGTTAGTTGCCTTTTCTATTCCTAAGTTAAATTTACAGTTCACATTTCCTCTAGCCAAGTGTACTACCTACAAAAACTATTAATGGAGCGGGTTGGTTTAAATGATTCACTAAACTACAAACTAAACTTGTGAAAAGCATCTATAGTATAAAGAAAGTATATATATATACACAATAAACTATCAATATTAAGGGAATAACAATATAATATGAAAAACTATTTTAAAAAACCATTTACATAGTGAGTAATAAATGTTGATAATACATAATAATCAAATTAAGTAATATAAATATATTTATTTACAATTAATTCTTCATAGATCTAGTTAATTGTTTTCTAAAACAAGCTAATAATGATGGTTTGCGTGTAGATGGACCCTTTGATGGTGAGTCTTAGAAGGTCATAGAGGAGTATCAGTGAAATCTACATGAGGAACTAGAGTAAGTGATGATGGTGGTAGCTTGGTGTTGGCCTCCTCTATATGTACTGTTTGAGGCCATCATATATGATGTTTATGAGGAGTTGGTAGTGTTGGCTGTGTATACATTTACACGTGAGAATCAGGAGTGTTGAATGAGGTATGGCTCGAATTGGAGGCATAAGTGGGTGGTGCACTATTACTAATCTCGCTTAAATCGATGGAATGGTGAGATCCTTATGGCATAGAATCATCACCCTGTCCTCGACCACGTGCTTGTACTAGTTGACGTCCTTTTGTATGAACTCTAAGACCTGCATGCGGTCGAGGGGTAGGTATAGGGGTTAGGTTAGCTGGCTGGTTGGGAAATAATATCAAATTGACGTGCTCCTTGAGATGGTGAAGGCCACCATCGATGATATGACGAGCAGCATGGACATTATCTACTAACCTCGCTCGACGAAGAGTATCCCCCTGTAGTTAATGAAACAGTTCATGTTATATTCATATAGATTGCTTTACAAAAAACCATAAGATAAATGGAAGGAAAGCTTACCAAGTATCCTATCATAGCCCCATGATGGGTAACATATCAGTATGTATGTTCCATATACTGGTCATAGTAAGTTGAGTCAATACCCTTTGGTTCTTGAATATCAATTACCTACATATGGTGATTTACCCAAATTGATATGTATCCATGATGAGCAATCGACTAGTTTATGTCTGTCCTACCTCTAAGGTTAATATGATGTAGCTCGTCACCTGTATGAACGTTGACCAATATCGTTTGGAAACCTCTAAACTATCGTATAACATGGTTAAGGAAATAAAACTCCACAATGTGGAAACATATCAACGAAACCCTAGTTGTCTAGATAGCTTGACTAATACTACAAAACTGGGGTAGCAGATCAATAAGATCGTTCGGGTATGGCTCCCACACAACCTACAATGCATTTAGAAAGAAAGTGTATTAATAATCCATAAATTTTTAATGAAGATCAATAACAAAAACAAAATTCAAGAAGTACATACCTATTTACTTGTTTACAGATCAAATGCAATCTGGTGTGCATCCACAACATGCGTAGCATAGTGTGTAGTGTCTCGTGATATGGCCCACCTAATAGCTAGTGGTAAGCGCTCTTGTATGGTAAAGCCGGACCTGGTACATGGTGCAAGGTGGGGAAAATGACCCTATGCCCATATCTACAGTAATATGGTGACGCCTCTAATCTCCTATGCTCCTGATCATATAGCCTTACATAGCTGATGATACAACCAAGCCGAACAAGCTGATTCCCAACTGAACGTCGCTGTATGTGGGAAATCCTCTAGGATGGGTAGGAACATCATGTGAACAAGGGATAAAGATTTATCCACAAATAAAAATCCACCAAACAACTGTAGGATGTATGCACGGGTGTGTCGACAAATGGTCTCATCATCTGCACCTACAGGAAGTATGTTAAATTTTTCTTGTAACCAATGCAAACTAACATGTCCCCCTTTGTTAGTATTGTTGGTAGGGTAGTCTCCTAGCAATCTCCTAGCTACTTGAGGCCATACTAACTACATATGCCCAGTCACCGCAACCCTATTTGCATAGAGACTGAACAATACCTCTATGCCTTGTAGCGTATTCATCATCTCCCTGTGAGCCATATAGAAGGTGTAGGTTTCAGGTCTCCATCTCTTGACTAACACCATAATGAGGTGATGATCGATCTAGATAAATGGCAACCGTGTGACCTTTAAGAAACCAGCGTTGGCAAGGTGGGCAATGAAGCAATCATCCAATGGTATCTACGATGTGCCTTTCTATAGGCTCGACTCTACTTGACGAATTGTAATATGCTTGCCTCCTTGTAATATTAGATTTATTTTCATTGCATCAATAGAAAATTATTGAACTATACAAATTAAAAGATGAATTAACATCAAAACATACCTGAAAATCCCATACGTCTTACGATCAATGTCATCCCTGTTCATACGATTTTGTATGGTTAGTAGCACCCATACAATTTTACTTCTTGGTAGGGTATCTTATCACATATTGTAACTTCACATAATAACTGCAAGCTCCCACAAGACTTTATTTCTCAGTAGGCTATCTTATTGCACTCATACAATTTCACTTCTTGGTGGGGCATCATATCACACACTATAATTGTAAGGTCCTGCACAACTTTATCTCTTGGAGGGGCATCTCATCGCATCCATACAATTTCACTTCTCAGTAGGGCATCATATTACACACTTTAACTTTATTTTATAACTGTAAGCTATTACACGACTTCATTTTTCAGTGGGCGTCTTATCGCATCTACACAATTTCACTTCTTAGTGGAGTATTTTATCACATACTGTAACTTCATACTATAATTGTAAGCTCCCAAACGACTTCATTTCTCGGTGGGGCATTATATTACACACTATAATTGTAAGCTCCTGCATAACTTCATTTCTCAATAGAGCATCTCAACACATTTACACAATTTCACTTCTTGATAAAGCATTATATCACACGCTATAACTGTAAGCTTCCATACAACTTCATTTCTTAGTAGGGTGTCTCATTGTACCTACACAATTTTACTTCTTGGTAGAGTGTCTTATCGCACGTACACAATTACACTTTTAGGTGGGCCAGCTTATCACACACTATAAATTCATACTATAACCATAAACTTCTACATGATTTCATTTCTTGTTAGGGCATAACTAATACATTGATAAAATCACATATAATATATGAGTCGCATATATTTTTTTTTTACATAATCACCATAACTTATATAACTACAAAAATTATAAATACTACAAAATTATGAATAATAAACAAAATTCAACATGCATATTACAAAAATATAAATACTAAAAAAATTATCATACAACTACATTTCACAAAGACAATATAAATATAACTATAAATACAATATAATTTGTATTTAAAAAAAATTATTGCGAAACAAAGATGGTCGAGGGTTACTCACAAATGGGTTGAGAGAAATAAGATAATGCTGTTGTTCAAAGAGAGAAAATAAAGCCAAGCTATTGCTCTTAGGAAGAATATTAGAGGTTTTGAGGATTTTATGAAATTGAAAGAGGTGACAATGAAGTCTAAAAGCTGAAATCAGGATATATACGAGGAAGGCGTGCTCCTAGTATGTGCCTTCCTAATTAAAAGGAAGGCGTACTCCTTATGTGTACCTTCTTTATAAATTTAGAAGGTGTATGCACATATCACACCTTGTCGAGCCTCTTTTTTTTTTTATTTCCTATTATTTAGAATTAATTTTCCTATTTTTGATTAATACTAAACCCTAACCCATTTAATATTAATCCTCGACTAAAGAAATTAGGCAATTCTAGTTTTTAATTTAGAAAAATTTTTGGAGTCGCCATCCGACCAAAGTCGGGAAGAAGAAAGAAAACCGTAATCAATTGGGTAGATAGATTACGATTTAGCTACTGGTTTTTTATTTTAATTTTAATGAATAACTAAAGGGCTCTGAATTCGGGGCTAATCTATTAAACCCTATCGGGTACTACTATTTATTTACTAAAATTAGGATTATTATTTTTTATTATAATATTTAAAATAAATAAATAAATAATCAAAAAGAAAAAAAAAAGAAATTAAGTTTCTACATATTTTATCATCGCCCTGAAGGTGCCAACGTATTCACTGGCCGGGATCAAACAATCATAGTTCTTTCCAAAAACTTTAGTGTGTTGGTTTATTTTAATTTTGAAAACTGCTCGAGTTTACATTTTTAATTTATTTGGTTTATTTAAAAAAAATCTAAAGGGCCCTAACACTTGAGTGTGGTTATTTAAAAAAAATTCACTAAAAGTCTTAAATTTTTTTTTAAAAGGATTTTTTCTTTATTTTCTTTTTAAAAAAAAACAACTTTCTATATGATAAATCCTTAAACAAGATCAAATCCTAACAACTCTTATAACTATCTACCAAAATAAAACAATTTCATATAGTACTCTTATATAAGAACTAACACTAAACTAACATATACATATAATATATATTATGTTAACTAATAAAGTACAATTAAGAAAATATATATGTAATAAAACCTAATTTTAATTATCCCTAATCTAAAATGCATATGTCTACTTATTAAATAAGCATTTACTTAAATTAATATAATGTACCTAATATATATTACAAAGAAAACCAATGCTAAAGAAATACCTTAAACTAATATACACATATATATATACACCATGTTAAACTATTGAAGTCTTAACAAAATAATAATATAATAAATCAGAAAAATTTGGACAAAAACTGAACCTGATTGTGGAGCTATTGTTTCCAACGTGCGTGGCTGTTGCAAGCGCTATTGTGTAGATTTTGTTGGTGATCGGCGGTTCGTGCAATCGTAGTAGACTGATGACAACGCTTGAACGTAGCTGTTAATCGTACAGTTGTAAGTGATAGAGTTGCTGGGTGGTTCTAGTAGTGTGTTGTCATCGGGATACGGCTGTGAAGCGCGGGGATTGGGCTGCTGTTCGTGCGGCCGTGCATGACAGAGTTGCTGGGTGGTTCTAGCAGCATGCTGTTATTAGGATACGGCTATGAAGCAAGAGGATTGGGCTGCTGTTTGTGCGGCCGTGCGTGATAGAGTCGCTAGGTGGTTCTAACAGCGTGCTGTCGTCGGGATGTGACTGTAAAGCGCGGGGATTGGGTTGCTGTTCGTGCGACTATGCGTGATAGAGTCACTAGGTGGTTCTAGCAGCGTGCTGTCATCGAGATGCGGCTGTGAAGCGCATGGATTGGGTTGCTGTTCGTACGGCCATACATGATAGAGTTGCTGGGTGGTTCTAGCAGCGTGCTGTCGTCGGGATGTGGCTGTGAAGCACGGGGATTAGGCTGTTGTTCGTGTAACTGTGCGTGTTTGAGGCTATCAAGATGTAGGGGGGTTTAGATGAGAATGGATGTGTGTTTACATGTTCTGCTGCAGACGTAACTTATGTGTTCTGTTGTGGATTAGTTGAACGATGACCATGGCTAACAAAGAGGATTCAGTCAACAGTGGGGCAGAACTGGTCGTAGATGCTGCTGAGGATTCAACTGCTTAAGTCTAATGGATGGATGATCAATTGAACCTGATGTTTGGCTGGCTGCTGATGCTACTAGGACTAATTTCGTTGGACGGACGGGGGCATCTTAATTCTTTTAGGAGTTTTTGTATTTATAAAAGCTAAATAAGATATTGTCAAATCATATATATTATATCTAATTAAATTATTAAACTAGATCTAAATTAATTCAAATCTGATTTAATAAAATCAAACTAGATTCAAATGATTTTAATTAGATATGAATCCCATTTATTCATCCCGTTTTTTGTAAAAGATAGAAAAATAAGAGACATAGGTACGTAGTGAGACTTGAATTGACGACCTCAAATTAAATCCAATTAAATACTCTAATGCTTATCCGTTAGGCCGTTGGTTTGCGCCTTAATATTCAGTGCAATTAAATTGTACTTAAACTACCTGATTCCTTAAAATAATTATTTGAACTAAACTAAAACTAAAACTATTTGTCCTTAATATGAGTTACTTTCTTAAAATCTACAAAATCTTTATAATTCTTCTTTTTTTTTCTTTGGTATTTTCATCATTTGTTAATTTTTATTATTTTTATCTTTTAATAATTTTTTAATTATTTTTATTTTTAAATTAGGACCCTTTTTTGTAAAATAAATAAAAAATAAAAAATTAGGATTATGGAGGGGCAAAAATTAGGTGTCTATAGCTGTTTTTTTTTTTTTATGGTGAAGTTTGAGCAAAACTTTGCTGCAAAGATAAAAGAGATACTGTTTTTGCCTCAGGATGACTCTATCGTAAGGATCGTTAAGACATTTAACAACGATAAGTTTGGAATAAAGAATAGGGAGGGTAGCGCCCTTTTGGCAAAAATCCCTAAAAAGAATAATGAGAACTTGGTCATGATCTCTATGAGCTGACTAACCAAGGCGGTCAAAGTGCCTTTTGAGCTGGCTAAGACCTAAAAACAAGGAAACTTAGTCGTGCCCTAATGAGTTGACTAACTAATGTGGTTAAAGTGCCCTTTGAGCTGGCTAAGACTTAAAGATAAATAAACTTGGTGGTGCCTTAATGAACTGACTAACCAAGGCAGTCAAAGCGCCCTTTGAGCTGGCTAAGACCTAAAAATAAAGAAACGTGGTCGTACCTTAATGAGCTGACTAACCAAGGCGGTCAAAGCACTCTTTGAACTGGCTAAGACCTAAAAATAAGGAAATTTGGTTGTGCCTTAATGAGCTGACTAATCAAGGCGATCAAAGTGCCCTTTGAGTTGGCTAAGGCCTAAAAATGATGAAACTTGGTTGTGCTCTAATGAGTTGACTAACTAAGGCTGTTAAAGCGCCCTTTGAGCTGGCTAAGACCTAAAGAATGAAGAAAACTTGGTTATACCTTAATGAGCTGACTAACCAAGACAGTCAAAGCGCCCTTTGAGCTAGCTAAGACGTAAAGATGAAGAAACTTGGTCGTGTCCTAATGAGCTGACTAACCTAAGCAGTCAAAGTGCCCTTTGAGCTGGCTAAGACCTAAAGAATGAAGAAACTTGGTCATGCCCTAATAAGCTGACTAACCAAGGTGGTCAAAGCACCCTTTGAGCTAGCTAAGACCTAAAAATGAGGAAACTTGGTGGTGCCCTAATGAGCTGATTAACTAAGGCGATCAAAGCGCCCTTTGAGATGGCTAAGACCTAAAAACAAGAAAAACTTGGTCGTGCCCTGATGAGTTGACTAACCAAGGCGGTCAAAGCGCCCTTTGAGCTAGCTAAGACCTAAAAACAAGGAAAACTTAGTTGTGCCCTAATGAGCTGACTAACCAAGGTGGTCAAAGCGTCCTTTGAGCTGGTTAATACCTAAAGAACAAAGAAAACTTGATCGTGCCTTAATGAGCTGACTAACCAAGGTGGTTAAAGTGCCCTTTGAGCTGGCTAAGACCTAAAGATGAAGAAACTTGGTCGTACCCTAATGAGCTGACTAATTAAGGCGGGCAAAGCACTCTTTGAGCTGGTTAAGATCTAAAGAATGAAGAAATTAGTTGTGCCCTAATGAGCTGACTAACCCAGGCGATCAAAGCGCTCCTTGAGCGAGCTAAGATAAAAAAAAAAAATGAAGAAACTTGGTCGTGTCCTAATGAGTTGACTAACCAAGGCAGTCAAAGTGCTCTTTGAGCTGGCTAAGACCAAAAAATGAAGAAGCTTGGTCATGCCCTAATGAGCTGACTAACCAAGGTGGTCAAAGCGCCCTTTGAGCTGGCTAAGACCTAAAAAATGAAGAAACTTGAATTGGCATAGCGCTTCCTGAGCTTGCTAAATCCCTAAAAGATTATGAGTTAGGCAACATTTTATAAGTCGGGTGATTAAGAGTTTAAGGAACTTTGGATTGGGACCATGCTCTATGAGCTAGCTGACTTTGCTAAGAAATTGTTTTTGGAAAACAAACTGCCATCCTTATGGGGAAACCAATTGCCAATGCAATGTTTCATTAGGCTTAAAACCACTTAGCTGGTTTCAATGATAGCTCCCAAGTAGTCCAATGTCTTATCGAGCAATCTGATTAGAACCAACGATTCTGACCCTTACCATTGCCTTTTCCTGTTCTTGCTCTTCTTCTTCTTTCTTTTTCTTTTTCTTTTTCTTTTTTTTTTCCTTTTCTTCTTCTTTCTTTTTTTCTTTCTATGAAAGCAACTTAAGCTTGAAATGAATGTAAAACATATTCATTTATCGAACGAAGATGTCCTATGTTGAATTTCCAGTCCCAACATCAGCTTTTCGTGTAAGCATCCGTTCTCAAGCGAGTTTCTACTTATGTGCCACACGTTACTCTTTCTGAACATGGCCCTGTCTTGAAAAATAGGAAACAAGTCTCCCTTTCTTGAGGGTTTAACCACAATAAAGTATTAAAAGAATTTTTATCAATGGGCATCGCTTCAAGTTAAGTGTTTATTTTTTCTTGTGCTTCTTGTGTGTAAGGTTTATTTGGATAGAGGATAGAGCGAGAAGTGGGGTCTTTTAGTGGAACGAGAAAGGGGCTAAGGATATTATTCAATGCTAACGACTACTAAGAATACCAACTTTGCATGTAGAAAATGAAAATGAGACCACAGTAATAGTAAGATTGTTTGCATTTCATAATCTAAACAAAAATTTCATTGATGTTCAAGGATAGTACATCTTCAATGCGTCAGCGTTCACTAGGTCCTTCAAGTCTGGACCATCCATTTGAGACAAGATAATAGCTCTCCTAAGCAATATTTTCTTCATAATGTTAGGCCCTTTATAGTTTAGAGCAAACTTCCCTCTCGAATCAGTTGTGTTAGGCAAAGTCTTCCTCAGCACCATATCTCCTTGCTCAAAACTTCGGGGTCGTACCTTTTTGTTGAAAGCCCTAGCCATTCGTTGTTGATAACAGATGTTGTGGCACAAAGCTGCCACCCTCCTCTCATCAATTAGATTCAATTGCTCAACACGCTTCTTTATCTAATCAGCTTCACCTAACTGAGTTTTTGACAATATTCTGAGAGATGGGATCTTAACCTCTACTGGTAGTACAACCTCTATTTCGTATACCAACGAGTAGGGGGTTGCCCCTATTAATGTTCTGATAGAAGTTCGATAGGCTATGAGTGCAAATGGTAACATCTCATGCCAATCTCGATACGTAATGGCCATCTTCTCAATAATTCTTTTGATGTTCTTATTGCCTGCTTCCACGGCTCTATTCATTTGGGGCTAATAAGGAGTAGAATTTCTATGAATGATCTTGAAGTGTCGGCATAACTTTAACATCAATTTGTTATTAAGATTTGTACCATTGTTAGTAATAATTGTCTCTTGCATACCATACCGAGCTAGTATGTCTCTCATGATGAACTTGACCACTATTCTCTTCGTTACACTAGAGTAAGATGAGGCTTCAACCCACTTAGTGAAATAATCAATAGCTACCAATATAAATCAGTGCCCATTAGAAGCCTTAGGAGTGATTAGGACAATGATATCTAGTTCTTACATAGAAAAAGGCCATGGTGCTGATAGTGTATGCAATTCTTGAGGTGGAGCATTTATCTTGTTCGCATAGATTTGGCACAAATGGCAGCGTCTAACATGTTCGATACAATTCGCTTCTACAGTTAACCAATAATATCCCATCCTCATGATTTTCTTGGCAAGCATATAGCCATTCATGTGGGGGTCACATACTCTCTCGCGCACTTCTTTCATTAGCATCTCTACCTCTTTCCCACCTACACAATGTAAAAGCGTACCGTCAAACGATTGTCAATACAACGTAGAATCGCTTATCAAATACTAAGTCGCCAATCTTCTAATTAATTTTTTGTCCTTCTTCTCTGCTCCTTAAGGGTACGTACCATGTTGTAGAAACATTTCGATATCATGATACCAAGGCTTTTCGTCATATGAACTTTCCATTGCCAAACAAAAAGTGGGTTTTTCTTCAATTTCAATTTTAAGTAGCTGAATCTCTACCCCTCTCGATATTTGGATCATTGATGCCAAAGTAGCAAGAGCATCAGCAAATTGGTTTTGAACCCTTGGTACGTACATGAATGTAATCTTTTCAAACTTGGTTATCAACTCAACTAGGTGTTGGTAGTAAGGGACTAATTTGGGGTCTTTCGTCTTATACTCACCTTGAGCTTAGCCTATGATCAATAAAGAATCTCCATATACCTGTAATTCCCGTATCTCCTTAAATAATGCGATCTTGAGTCCCAAAATACACGCCTCGTATTTTGCAATATTATTGGTACATGGGAAAGCCAGTCTCACAGCCATTGGAAATTGTGTACCTTCAGGCGATACCAGAATTGCCCCACCTCCACATCTGGACACATTAGTTGCTCTATCAAAGAACATTTTCCACCCTAAAGATTTTTCGACTACTTCACAATCAGAATCATTTCCTACTACCAGGATACTTTCATCAGGAAACTTAACCTATGCTTCTTAAGGGGTATCCTGAGAAGGATTCTCCACTAATTGATCCGCTAAAGCTTGCCCTTTGACTGAACTTTAGCTCACATACTTAATGTCAAATTCTATCAGCAACATCTGCCACTTTGAAACTCTACCAATGAGAGCCAGTTTTTCAGCTAAGTATTTCAAAGGATCGTATTGTGTTATCTACTCAATTTGATAATAAAGTGTATATTATCTGAGCCGATGCATGACCTAGACCAATGTATAACAGGTTCTTTTGGCTTCTGAGTATTTCTGCTCCCCTTCTGTGAATTTCTTGCTTAGATAGTAAACGAGTCGCTCTTTCCCTTCTCTATCCTTCTGGCCAAGCACGTATCCTATGATTTAGGCATTATGGTCAGGTACAAAAACAACGACTTTCTAGGTTTAAGAGCTACCAACACTGGAGGTTTCATGATGTATTCTTTGATTTTAGTGAAAGCCTCTTTGTATTCCTCATTCTAGTTGATCTTCGCATTCTTCTTTAATAGCTTAAAAAGAGGGTGGCATTTGTCTGTTAACTGTGATATGAATCGGGCTATGTAATTCAAACGCCCCAGCAATCTTCGCACTTTCTTGAGTGTTTGTGGAGGAGGCATGCCAATTATGGCTTTGACTTTATCAGGATCAACTTCAATACCTCTTCGGCTACTATGAATTCCAACAATTTTCCTGACGTCACACCAAAGGTACATTTCTCCGGATTCAACTTTAAGTGGTATTTCCTCAGTCTATCAAACAGCTTCCTCAGGTTTTCTAAGTAATCTTTCTCTTCCTTGGATTTTGCAATCATATCATTAACATATACCTCTATTTCTTTATTCATCATATCATGAAAAATTGCAACCATGGCCTTCTGATGTGTTACGCCTGCATTCTTAAGCCTAAATGGCATCACCTTATAGCAAAATGTTCCCTAAGCCGTAATGAAAGTCATCTTTGTCTTATCTTCTTCGGACATCTGGATCTAATTATATCTTGAAAAACCATCCATGAAAGAGAATAGATGATTTTCAACCATGTTATCTACTAAGACATCAATGTGAGGTAATGGAAAATTATCTTTAGTCGTTTCCAACCATGCTACCCATTCTGGGTGATTCGACACTTCAATGAATCTAACTTCTACTAGTTTCTTCACTTCTTCTTTAATTTTCAACAAGACGTCAGGTCGAAATCTCCTTAACTTTTTCTTTTTTAGTTTGGCATCTTCTTGTGTAGGTAAACAATAGACTACAATTGACTGGTCCAACCTAGGCATATCTTCATACGACCAAGCGAACACGTCTTGATATTTGGCTAATAACGTAATCATTTCTATTTTTTGTTTCTCTTTTAAACTTGCCCCAATTTTTAGATTCTTAGGATTTTCTTCGTTCCCTACATTAATTGTCTCAATTTGTTCATCAATAGTGATTCTACCCAGTTCTTTTTTTTGCCATTCCTCTTGTATATTACTATGGTCATTGATATTGCTCCCGACGACTAACCCAATGGGGCTAGAAGCGATATCGATATTCTCATTTTCTACCTACGTGAGGTATTCCTGGTTTTTGCTTGGTTCATTAGATTTGAATGAGAATGCATAAAGAAAAGTGTATGTAAGCAAAAGGGAACTAAAACATAATATAGGAAAGAAACGAACTAAGATTTCATTGAATGAATGGAAGTGGATCTCAAATGAGATAAGGGCCTAACTACTTTTGAATGAAAGGTTCAATGATACATTTGAAACGATGACTATTGAAAATTAAAAATTCAGAAAATACTAACTATAAGTTACCCCTTTACCCTAGGGAAGACCTGTTGCCATTTGCCAGGATGGAGAACTAATATTCAAATGATGCTAGAACTTGTGTGGCGAGTTTGTTGATCCTTCTTTGCCAGATTCCTGGGCTTGAGTCTCTTCCCGTATGAAGGTCTCAGTTAGCAGTGGAAAGGTCATCAAGGCATGGTATAATCTGTTATCTCTCTTGCCCCTTGCTTGTTTCTTCTAGAATTCTTCTACCGGGGTAGGATTGTAGCTAAGACCATAGGTGCCGATTTGGCCTTCCTTGAATTCTATTCTTCTATCCTCTTCTTTGTCGAGATTGGTAATCATGCTCACTTCTTCAAACATTTGTAATCTGAGCTCTTCTTGTCCCTCACTTCCTATGTAGGGTATAGCCATTTCTTTGTAGATTTCATAATCTTGATCTCCCAGAATTGTAATCACCTGGCCATTTGAGATAAACTTCAACTTTTGGTGCAAGCTCAAGGGTATGGCCCTTACTGCGTGAATCCAAGGTCTTCCTAAGAGTAGATTGAAAGATCTTAGAATGTCTATGACTTAGAATCGAATGGTAAAATGTTGAGGGCCAATACTTACTGATAAATCAATTTCCCCTATAATCTCTCTTCTGGAACCATCAAAGGCCCTAACTGTTGTAGAAGAAGGCCTAATTGCAAACGTATCAATGCCCAGCAAATCTAAGGTGGCGAGTAGGTAGATGTTCAGCGATGATCCGTTGTCAATGAGTACCCTGGTGATGATTATGTTGTTACTCCTTAACATGATAAAGAGTAGCTTTGTATGTTTGTTCCCTTCTTTGCCCAATTCTTTAGCTGAAAAAGAAATTTGATCCATTGCGAGGAAAAAATTAGTGACTAGCCTTATCTTCTTAGTTGGAATTTCATGAGAGACTTTTACCTCATTTAAAGTACGAAACAAAGCCTCCCTATGTGGTTCAGATGTGATTAACAAGCTCATCAACGATATTTATGCAAGAGTCTTACTGAGTTGATCCATGAACTTATACTCACTTGACTTGATCATTTTGGTAAAGGTTGATAGGCCTTCAATGCGTTCGGCCGCCATCTTATCATTTGATTCTTCCAGTATGACCTTCCTTCCATGCTCCTCTCTTGGGTGGTAAATCTTTCTTGATCGAGTAATGCCCCCTACTAGAGGACTTAGTTTTTCTTGATTTACCAAGTGATATCTAAATGGAGCTGCCTTGTAATTTTCTGGTGGCAACGGTACGTGAAATGTGTACCTCTTCATTTTTGGAATCTGGTTGCTAGTATAAAACTCAAAAACCTTAGGCTTCTTATTTGAATTAATGACGTTGACGGCACAGTCATAAAAAATCATACCAATCATCGCCCCGTGGTTAGGTAAAGGATTATTGTTAACGTTAGGAACCGAGGCTTCTATAAAATCTAAATGCACTGTCCCTTCATCTATCAAGTCCTAAATCTTATTCCTCAGTCTCCAGCATGCATCAATCGAATGCCCTACTTGTCGACAGTGGTATTCACACTTTACTGTAGGGTCAAAGATTCTCGGTCGGTATTGATCACTAAGAAGTTCATACCGTATCAAACTATCTCTTCGTAACTTCTCAAAGACTTGACTTAAAGGGATCAGTATCTTGGTAAATTGTCTATAAGTCTTGTTAGTTTGAAGCTGGTCTCTGAACTGTTGCTGAGCGGAAGGAGGATTCGTTCTGAAAGTGACTTGAGTGTTTAGTCTGGCATTTGAATTTACCATATCGACCGTAGATTCTTTAGGCTTGCTGCTGGCTAATTTAAGATTGGATGATGATACTGGTGGTCTTTTTTTTGCTGGCTCTTGAAGCTTACAGGAAGAGATGGCGCTTTCAATCCTACACCCTGTCGCTATTACTTCAACAAAATTGGATGAGGCCTACCTGATGAGATGGGAGAAGTAAGGCCTTTCTAAAGTGTTAATGAAAGCCGATGTGAGCTCCTTCTCGGTCATAGGAGTAGAGATTCTTGTAGCTAAGGACCTCCATCTTTGAGCGTATTCTTTGAACGAGTCATTATTCTTCTTCTGTAAGGCAATTAGGTCCATCATAGTTGGGGCTACTTCTACGTTGAATTTATATTATTCATAAAATGCTCTAGCAAGTTTCTCCCACGTATTTATTTGATTCAAAACAAGCTGGGCATACTAAGTCAGGGCCAGTCCAGTCAGATTATCTTGGAATGTCTGTATCATGAATGGATCATACTGAACATATTTACCCATCTTCTTGACGTACAACCTGGTAAGTAGCTTAGGGCAACTTGTTTCGTTATACTTTTCAAATTCTGGTACCTTAAACTTCTTAGGGTATGATCCTATGTCATATACGGAAAACTCAGTGATCCCCGCTTGTTCAAATCCATCATACCCTATGATATCAAGTAAGTGCACCTATCAGTTTTAATATAGTAGATGTGAGTCCGAGTCGATCCCTCAAAGACTTCGAGTACTAATATTAACCTTAGCTCTATTATCTAACCGGAAAATTGTGATGGGTTGAATGAATTAAAAATACTAAAATTAACAAACTAACCTAATTATGAGACATGATTAAGCAATTTAAAAAGCAATAGAACTAAAAATGACTTCAAGAAGGTAATAACGTATTTAGGAATTATCTCCCCTAGTGTTTAACATGCGATCGCTTAAAATATATCCAATTAAATCTTTATTATTCTTGACCGGAGGGATTCACAATTAAAGTTAATACCTTTCTCAAGTATATTAACCATAATCCTAAATTATTTATCGAAATCTCTTCTCTTAGTAATATAATTTAGAATTGCATTAATGTATAATGAATTCCCACACAAAAGAACAACTTTCCGGAAGAAACATGTATCTTATCTCTAAGTACACATGTAATTCTCTCTAATTATGTCAAGATCTTATTACATATGTGATTTCTCAATCATCATGCATAATATCATAGATTGATACCCTAGAAATATCAATTAACAATTAAATAACATAACTAAATCAAGAAAAGATAGAAACTTTATTGAAAATTATCAATTTATCTAATAGTTACATGAAACCTTAGGTTCCATAATCCTAAATACACGAATCTTAAGCTATCATAATGAAACTAAAAATGAATTCCAACAAAATCATGAAATAAAACATTGAAAACCCCTTTTTGTTGATGATAAATCTCTTCAATCTTGAAGTTAGGTGTTGCTTTTGCCTTTTTCTTCTCCTTCTCTTCAAGTCTCTTCACTTTTTTAATGTCTAATCTTCTGTACAAAACCCTAGTAAGTCCTTTTATAATGTATTGTAAAGTCTCTTCTTTCATTACCAGACATAGCCTGGGACACAGTCGTATCCCTAGGTCGTGTAACTTTCTAACCTTGGCAAATCTTCCTAGATGAACACAGCCTGGGGACACAGTTGTGTCCTAGACTGTATAACTTTAAAACTTCATAACTCATTCGTTTGAACTCTAAATTGAGTGAAACTTGATTCCTTTTCTTCGTTTGCTATCCAAGAACGTGTTCAAACCTTGAAATAAAAATTTTACTCAATTAAGTATCAATTTCTTTAAAGAAAACCAAAGATGTAAGGGAAATACTATAAAATCATCATGTGAAATGTATTTAAAATAAGAGTTATCACCCTACAAGTGCCTTCATCTTCTCAGTTATCTGTTGTGTCAATTTCTTTTCCAGTTCTTTCAAGCTGTTCGTATTAAGCCCTTGGTTAACAGGTTTCGGGGCCACATACGTATCAAGTTCAAAGGTTGGGTTGTCTTTGGGGTAAACTCCTTTTGATTTAAATGGGTCTTTTTGATATTTGTGCTCTGCTTCAGGAGCATGTGTATTCTTCCCATAACGAGTCTTGGAGCTTTCTTCATTAGTCGATGCTGTGGCTCTCAGTAAAGCAATGCTATCTGCTAGGAGGCTCATTTGTTTTACTATCTTTTCTATAGCCCTTTCTATGGAACGGAACCTCAACTCGGAAGGATCATTGATCTTAGGGTCTTTGTCATTTCCTTGAGTAGTAGCTATCCTGGTTTGGGAACATGATGTTTGGGAGCTATCTTGAAATTTTACCTGATCGCGAAGATCAACTCAACAAAGGGTTAGTACATATTATATTTTTCTAAGAAAGAGTTGTTAATCGTATAGATGCAAGATGTATGTCACGCGAATGCAATGACAAATTAAGAATTGGGAAGAAACCTTTAATGTGGCAAAACCTAACTAACTTTTATTAATTTTTTGCAATTGTGAAGCTTTACATCTCTCATTCTATTTGCAAAAAGGAATTATAAAGAAAATATTAAAAAAAAAACCTTAAAATCTAAAATCTAATTTCCTAGTGGTTAGTAGGCTTATCTTGCGTCTTTCTCCTCTTTTGGATCTTGGGAGCCTACACTTCTTTGCCCTTAGTCCTCTTTAGTTGTACTTCCAATGCTTTTATCTTTTGATGATATTCCTTGCAACGGTTTTTAAACTCCTGCTCTCTTTTACTCGTTCTCTTGGGGTTAGCTTCAACTTGAACTTCCCCCTTCTCTTTGTTGTCTTCCATATCTTTCATCCCTTTTAGATGTTTATAAAGAAATCCTTTGGTTGTCTGGCTCCTGGTTGCTATCCCCTTAGTGATAGGGGTGGTCTTTCTTGTGCACCAAAGAGCTCGGATGCTTAGGAGCTTGGTTACTTTGTCAACCCCCATCATGCTGGGGTTATGGAAGTCCAATGAGACAGCTTCTAATAATGGTCTGGGGATCATGTCCTCAATGAGTCCATTGGCTGGGACGTATCCGGTGTAGAGGTTGAAGTTGATCAAAGGGACCGCCTTGAAGTCTTCATACCCTCTTATCATTTCCTTGCTTACAAACCACTTGGGTGTCAACAATGACTCTCCCGTTTTCATACTCTGAAAGTATATTAGACCTAGTAGCGGCTAGCTATATCTTCTGGTAGCTCAACTCTTTCTTCAAAAGATTTGATGAGATCATATTGCTGAGTAAACTTAGCTCAATTGAAATCAAGTTGGTAACTTCTCATGTGACTAATGAACTAGACCACCAGTAGGACCATATTAGTTTTCAGATCTCCTTGTTTCTTTTTCTTGAGATGGTTTAGTGATCGGATCTGCTTGGCCAGAAGGGCCGGGACATATGATTTCCCTTCAAGGAATTAGGCTACGAGTTCCGCAATTCTGAAGTGGACTCGACATCTATCATCAGGGAACAAGATAGTATTGAAGACCACCAATATAAAAGTGTTTACCCGGTATTGGTACCATGCTTCTAAATTTGCATAAAAAACCTCGCATTTTTCTCTATGCTTCAATTTAGTAGAAAACCAGTCCATGATATCCTCTAATCGAATGGTCTTTCCTTGATTTAGAACTCGGTTTATTTTTTTTTTTTTTTTCTGATTCCCAACAACTTGCTAAAGATCTTTGGTGCTATAGCCTCCAAATCTGGGACATAAACGTCATCAGTGATTGTAGGAGCCTACAACAATTGGGAGTATTCTTCTAAAGTTGGGGTTAGTTGATGTAGGCTCATATAAAAACTGGTGGATTCGGGCTCCCATAGGTGGACTAAGGCCCGCACTAAAGTGATATTTATGGGGATCTTCTATAAAGAGAGGATGGGCCCAATCCTATTCTTGATAAACTCCTGCTTATCTAGGCTGAAGAGTTGAAACCACATTTGAAGCAATTTTTGTGGCCAATGCGGTAGGTGGACATGAATGTCTTTAAAAGGTTCTTGACTTGATCTAGCCATGACTGATCAAAATCAAAATTACAATTACAACATATTCTAGAACTTTATATAAAATTATTACAAATCATTTACAAGGAAATATTACAACTACAATCGTAACTTCACAATTGCCCTGGTCCATTTAAATCTACCACATCATAGGTTCTTGCAATTTTTTGAAAGAAAAGTTTTCGTGTAATGCAAAAGGGTGGGTTCTAAAGGTTCTCAAGTTTTGCAATTACTATGTTTTTCAAAACAACAATTTTGTGGTCGCATGTGAACTTGAGTAGGGTAGCCTGACTTGCCCCAGAAGGTGGTTACCTCATAACATCCAAACCTTACACAATGGCCCCCCTCCTAAGGTCCTAAGACGGTCTGGTTCTGACTATATCTACCATGCATTTATGATGTAGAAAAACAGAATAAAAGTAAACCTTCCAAAACTACCCCTTTAAATAAATTGCAATAGCAAAAAAATGTTAGTAAAAAATAAATAAATAAAATAAACAAATATATAAAATAACACACCTAAGTTCTTTCTTTTTTCACATCTTTTTATTTTTTATTTTTTTTTTTGAAAAATAATCCTATTTTCGGTAACTTCTAATAGCTAGCCCTCTAGTGTCCCCAGTAGTCGCTAAACTGTTGAGTCTGTTTTTTCAATTTCCTATTATTTAAAATTAATTTCTCAATTTTCGATTAATACTAAACCTTAATCCATTTAATATTAATCCTTAACTAAAGAAATTGGGAAATTCCAATTTTTTATTTAGAAAAATTTTTGGAGTCACCACTTGACCAAAGTCGGGAAGAAGGAAGAAAACCGTAATCAATTAGGTGGATTGATTACGATTTAGCTACCGGTCTTTAATTTCAATTTTAATGAATAACCAGAGGGTTTTGAATTCGAGGCTAACCTATTAAACCCTAACGAGTACCACTATTTATTTACCGAAATTAAGATTATTATTTTTTTATTATAACATTTAAAATAAATAAATAAATAATCAAAAAGAAAAAAAAAAAGAACCTAAGTTTCTATATATTTTATCGTCGGCCCAAAGGTTCCTACGTACCCATTAACTGGGATCAGACGATCGTAGTTCTTTCCAAATCTTTAGTGTGTTGGTTTATTTTAATTTTGAAAACTATCCGAGTTTACGTTTTTAATTTATTCGGTCTATTTTAAAAAATCTAAAGGGTCTTAACACTTAAGTGTTGTTATTTAAAAAAAATTCACTAAAATTCTTAAATTTTTTTTTTAAAAAGATTTTTTGTTAATTTTTTTTTTTAAAAAAAAAACAACTTTCTATATAACAAATCCTTAAACAAGATCAAATCCCTACAAAAATAACCAACCCTAACAACTCATATAACTATCTACCAAAATAAAACAATTCTATATAATACTCTTATATAAGAACTAATACTAAACTAACATATACATATAATATATATTATGTTAACTAATAAAGTACAATTAATAACATATATATGTAATAAAACCTAATTTTAACAATCCCTAATCTAATATGCATATGTCTACTTATTAAATAAACATTCACTTAAATTAATATAATGTACCTAATATAGATTACAAAGAAAACTAATGCTAAAGAAATACCTTAAACTAATATACACATATATATATACACCATGTTAAACTATTAAAGTCCTAACAAAATAATAATATAATAAATTAGAAAATTTTGGACAAAAATCGAACCTGATTACGGAGCTATTGTTTCCAACATGCGTAGCTGCTGCAAAGCACTATTGTGCAGATTTTGTTGGTGATCGGCGGTTCATGCAGTTGTAGTAAACTGATGACAGCGCTTGGACGTGGTTGTTGATCGTACGGTTGTGGGTGATAGAGTCGCTGGGTGGTTCTAGCAGCGTACCATCGTCAGGATGCGGCTATGAAGCACGGAGATTGGGCTGCTGTTCATGCAGCTGTATATGATAGAGTCATTGGGTGGTTTTAGTAGTGTGTTGTTGTTGGGATACGGCTATGAAGCACGGGGATTAGGTTGTTGTTCGTGTAGCCGTATGTGACAGAGTCACTAGGTGGTTCTAGCAGCATGCTGTCGTCGGGATGCATCTGTGAAGCGTAGAGATTGAGCAATTGTTCATGCGGTCATACATGACAGAGTTGCTGGGTGGTTCTGGTAGTGTGCTATCATTGGGATGTGATTGGGCTGCTATTAATGCAGCCGTGCGTGTTTGGGGCTGTTAAGATGTAGGGGGTTTGGATGAGAATGGATGTGTGTTTGCGTGTTCTACTGTAGACGTAGCTTGTGTGTTCTGTTGTGGATTGGTCAGACGATGATTGCGGTTGATGAAGAGGATTTAGTCGACAGTGGAGCAAAACTGGTCATGGATGCTGTTGAGGATTCGGCTGCCTAAGTCTAATGGATGGATCATCAATTGAACTTGATGTTTGGCTGGCTACTGATGTTACTAGGACTAATTTCATTGGATGGACGGGGGCATCCTATTTCTTTTGCGAGTTTTTGTATTTTTAAAAGCTAAATAAGATCATATTAAATTATATCTATTGTATCTAATTAAATTATTAAACTAGATCTAAATTAATTCAAATCCGATTTAATAAAATCAAACTAGATTCAAATGATTTTAATTAGATATGACTCCCATTTATTCATCTCGCTTTTTGTAAAAGATAGAAAAATAAAAGACAGGTGCGTAGTGAGACTCGAACCGACGACTTCAAATTAAATCCAATACAATACTCCAATACTTATCCGTTAGGTGGTTGGCTTGCGCCTTGACATTCAGTACAATTAAATTATACTTAAACTACTCAATTCCTTAAAATAATTTTTTGTACTAAACTAAAACTAAAACTATTTGTCCCTAATATGAGTTACTTTCCTAAAAATCTACAAAATCTTTATAATTCTTCTTTTTTTTTTTTGTATTTTCATCATTTGTTAATTTTTATTAATTTTATCTTTTAATAATTTTTTATTATTTTTATTTTTGAATTAGGACCCTTTTTTGTATAAAAAATAAACAATTAGGATTATAGAGAGGCAAAAATTAGATGTCTACACACTTTCAATTAAAAAAACTAATGAATAGTGAAGGTGCATCCAAAGTGCGTGCCTTCACTATACTACTTTTGCAATATTTTTCCACAATATGCTATTTTAGTATATTTTTTTGCAATCTATACCATAAAAGTACAAAACTTGTTTTGAACTACCATGAAGCTAGTCATGGTAGTGGCTTTTGTCGAGGAAGCTCGAAGAGAGAAAATATTAGAGATAGAGAGAGAATGCTATAACTAGTGAGAGAGAGAGAGAGAGATTTCAAATGAGAGGGAATTTAGGTGTGAGGATTTCTACTTGTGAGTGATTATATGTGTGTGTAATGAACCTAAGCCCCCTACTTATACACAAATCGACTTAGAAAATAAGGAAAACTTAAATTCGATTTAAATAAAATTTCTAAAATTTCAGTTTTTTTCAACTTTTGGAGCTTCATTTGAATGCGTATTTGACCGAATTTGGACACATTTTTTAACCTAATCCATAGTATGCCATGTTTAGAATAGGATCAAAGCAAGAAATCACGCGTGTATATGTGGAATTTATGTAAAAAATGAGGTCAAAGTGGAGGGGTCAGGTCTGTTTTGCTAGGGAAAGTGGAGGAAAACGCTGGAAAGAGAAAGAAAAGCAATTGACGTAGCATTGATGTGGTGTCACATCAGCTACGACGTCCAACGGCCTTGTGCCACGTATGGCATGGCACGTTAACGCCATCCAACCTAATGCTGCCATGTGTCAAGATATACAGTGCAATAAAATCCTGACACGTGGTAGTTTTTGATGTGGCAGTGTGTTATCTAAAAAAGTAAAAAGACTTTCTTGCCTTTTCCAATATTCGAACTCCTGACTTCATACTTAAACTCATTATTGTGTATATGTGCTTTTCCATTAAGCCTTTGGCCTATACCTTATCCATATGTGCAATTAAATTACACATATGGATTAAGTCAACCTAGACGAGATTTAAATTTAAGTCCAAACCCAACAGTTCTATTTCTAAAATTTAAAATTAAAAATCTATTCTATTTTTATTTTCTAAATTCCTTAAATCTTCTATTTTCAATTTCTTCTATTTTTGTGACTTTTCAATTTTCTAAATTTCTTTTCTTTTTTATGTTTTTTCCTATTTTCCTATTTTTTTTTATATTTTTCTAAATTTCTTATATTTTAGATTTTCCTTAATTTTCTATTTTTTGTGTTTTTTCTAATTTAAAAGCCCTTATCCTAATGAAATAAAATAAAATAAAGGGAGTAAAAATTGGGTGTCTACACTTAGTATCATGCTATTGGTTTATCGCATATATACTCGAAATTATAATTTTACCCTTAAATTTCATTTAATTAACCAAATATTGTCCTTTTTATACAAAATTATTCTCAATATATCCTCACATCATTAAAATTCACTAGAAGTTAGTATCTATCATTTTCATCAATTAATTTCATAAAAAACTATTTATTTCATCATTTTATCATATTTCTAGCTATTTTTATTGCCAAAAATTACCTTAAATATCAAAGACACGTAAATTAAAAATCTGGCCACATAGCAATTAAATAAATATCATATGTATTCTACACAAAAATTTTGAGCTAGAAACTACATCATTTGATACATTTATTTTGAAAGTTGAAATTCGGATAAATAGTGATTTTCTTAAGTAAGTATATAAAATAATCTTAATTAAAAATAAAAAAATTGCTACATGAACCTATATCTAAAATAACCTAAATGCAATTTTTTTCATAATTTCTTAACCTAATTTAATATTTTTAGAAAATTAGGTAAAAATAGGATAGAAATTTAACTAACTTATTTGTAGTTACTCCAGTGGTCATCAATTGGTAAGGGGTCGTCAGAAGGCCTATGTGCTAGTGGTTCTACATGCCAGTGGTTCTACATGGTGAATTAAATGCCACTAAAGGTTGAGCCTAGAGGAATTTGACCTCAAGATGTGAGTTGACTTCTTGAGTTTATGAAAGCAAACTAGTATTTTGAAGGAGAAATGGGTAAACTTACCTTGGCCAATAATTGGTTAGTATAGATTGAGTGTAGTTTTGAGACATTTAAAATTCTAGATAATAATAAAAAAAAAAAACCGTCTCTTATGGTGCTTTCTTGCTAAAAATGGGAGCTCAAGTTTGGTACGACTCAACAACATGAATAATCACTAGCCCTATTATATGACAAGTATTTAAAGAGGCATTTAAGAGGGAATATTTCCTTGTAAGTATGCAAAATTAGATGACTTATTAGTTGATGGAGATAAAGAAGGGCACTTTGAGTGTGGCTTAATATGAGAATGAATTTAATAGGTTGTTGCAATGTGTTGATATAGAGATAATCAAGAGCTAAAGAAGGATCTTTTCCTTAATGGATTTGACTCAATGATGAGATGTAAGTTGATGGATTATGGATTCACCACTTATCATCACATTGTGGATAAGGTACGTTAATTGGAGAATAATCGACTAACCATGCAAAACGAGTAGAGTAAGAAACTGAGGTGAGTTAGTCGATATAGACCTATCTTTAAGAGGACATTCTTAGGTACAAATAGTAACTTGGGCCAAAAAGGAAAGAAATTGGTAGCTATGACTAGTGGTCTCACTTCAAGCAAGACAAGATATAGTTTCTATGATGAGGTAGGGAATGTAAGTGTTGGAAGTGTGGACAGGTATGTAAACTAACTAGTAACCTTACTTACTCATAAGTTGATTGCAAATATCATATGTGTAGGAAGTGTTAAGATGTAACTTAAGTATAGTACACAAATGATAGATAACTGTAATAGTAGTAATTATTTTAGGGGTGGGACTGTTATGACTTCTCATGTTTGAGGCGTAACATGAATTGCATGAGGATTTAATGGTTCAAATTTCTTTTACATACTTGACAAGCACTAACGCACTCAATAGTGAGTTAATAGCTATCCTTAGGAATAAATGTGCTAGGATTTATGTTCCTGTAGACAAATCAAATTAAAGCTTCTTCAAGAATCCACTATAAACCACAGATTAAGTGTTATCTAATAAGATTCGAATGCCTCATTTGACCAACTCCAAGAGCTAACCTTCTTGTAGCTTAGCTTTAGGGGACCAAAACTAAATGCAACTTGGCAATTCACTTATCCAACTTTACCCTTGGTTTACTAGATTAATATCTCTACAATGTCTTCTATGGTTAAGCATAGGTCAAGTTCAGCTTAGACAACCTACTTGCTCAGCCACTCCATCTAACTTACAACTTTAGTTTATCTAGTCATTAACAAGGTTGGAAGCACCAATAAGAACTTTGCCCCTTAAGTCTAAGCTTGTCTCTAGCATATAAGAGCTTAACTCTAAGCCTTGGGAGCTTATTTATGTGCTTACCAACCTATCATCTATGAGAGTGTTGAAGGGGTTCGATGGGTGCAAGTGTTGATAGGTCATTTTGGATATAGGTCCTTAGGTCTAGGTTGACCTCTTTAAGACATGGGCCAATTACTTAAGGCTTACTCCAACCTACTTTACCAAGATGAGCTTCACGTAGCTTGGATGTCTTCTATAGAACCAATGCTAGATTATTAAGACTTAATGGGCCTTACTTAGATGATAAGCATGAATTCCAACCTAACCATAGAAAGACCTTTGAGTCCCTAAAAACCTAAGCCTTCGAACCTAGGTTAGTCATACCCAACTTATGAAGTTTAAACTACACTGCACAAGAACAATTTGAGATGATTGGCAAGTGGACTACTAGTTCCATCCACTTCCATAAGATTTAGAGAATTTCCTAAGGACATGGAGCATTAGCCAAGAATAGCTTAATCTCATCATCTATAAATAGAGGTTGAGCTATCTAGGTAATACATATTCACTCTTGCACATGCTTGAGCATATACAATACTCATTTGCTCTCCCTCTAGCAAATCATTGACTTAAATATCATAGTGGCTATACTAAAGCACTTCCCGACACCTCTTTAACATATATGTGTTCTCTCTTATAGGTGATTAAACACTTGTGTGATGCCCTTAAACACCCTTTTAATATTGGAAAACAATAAGGGACATGATGCATATTCTTGGAATTAATTTTTCTAGGTTAGGTTCATTGTTCTCATCATTCCTATTTAGTGAGATAATATTCATTGGATTGTGATTTGACGGCAGGAATGTATGTTTTAGTGGTCCCTTAAGGGTCTCTACAGGTGAGTTATGCTTTAGGGTATTTATTTTAGTTTGTACAGGTGTTGATTAGTTAAGGTTAAGGTTAAGATCTCACATTAGCAGCTCCTTAAAAACATTAACTAATATCCCTAGAAATTCAATCTTCAATTTTTTTTATAATGATTAGAGTAAATTAGAGCTTCATCGCTTAAGTAAAAGATTGAATTATCACCTATATGGGGGGCATTTGAAATTGATTGTAGGTTTCTAACTCCTTGAACTTTATGGGGAGTTTAGTTAGGAGGAATGGAACCCTTATTTGCTATGTAGTCCTTATTACCATGTTTGCTTACTCGTCTTAAAAAAATTAGAATGGTCATTCTTTACCCAAACTCATGAATAGCAATTCTAAGTTGATAAAATTTTCTTTCTCCCTAAAATACCCCCATACAAACTTGAAAATGATACATTTTACCCTTATTATTGATCATTATCTTGAATTGTAGAGAAATCCTAGTGCTCATCCCTTCCTTCTTATCCATTAGTCTCTCTCTCTCTCTCTCTCTCTCTCTCTCTCTCATATACTTGAGGAAGGGTTGAAGGGAAAGTGGTCTTAGTGGTCTGTCATGGGTGTGTTTCTATTGTGGGTTTGTCAAAAATGGTTGAAATTAACTCTCTTAGTCAATTGTATTTTTATACAAATTAAAACCAAATTTTTATGAGGCTAAAAATAGCTTAGAATATTGGAATTGTAATTTTAACATTACCTAAATCAAGAGAAATACTAAAGAGAGAATTTAAGAGCTTTAGCTAATCTTAAAGAGAGTGCGTTTAATTTGAATGAACTATGGCATTTTTTTTTTCCCTGATCACCATAAGTGTTTTTTATGTTCAATAGGAATTAGAAGTCAAAGATGGGACTCAAAATTCCATGGTTAGCTTAGATCTAAATTGGATGTTTGTCTTCTTTTACAATAAGCATTTTAATCTTAATCTAAGGATTATTGATTTGCTTCTTTCAATTTTGTTCCTGACCATTGTTTCATTACTATGATCATTGCTAATGGAAGCTGGAGGTGTCAAGAATTATGTTAGGGTATGTGTCTTGTGAGTAATTGCGTCATGTGTTGATGGTGGAAGGTTAGAGCTCTCCAGCTTTGATGAAGAAAGAGGTAACATGCACTACATGTGATTTGATGTTTATGTTTGTTAAGTTGATTCGTTTATTTTCATTATCTTTTATGTATGGGCAATTTTGGTATTTTATATACATATTCCAATCTTATTCATCTAGTAATTTTGTGAAATAAACAAAGTAATATCAAATTCAATTACATCCAGCTAAATAAAGCAATAAGCATTACACCCTCATTCTATTCTTTAGGAATAACAATTCTATTTTCCCCCTATTTCATTCAATGAAATGAATGGACAATTAATGTTTGGTCATAAGTAGCAAGAAGCAACCTTAGCACTTTTTTCCCTCTCTCTCTCTCTCTCTCTCTCTCTTTTCTATTGGTAACACAAGTATCCTTAGCATGTCCAATAACTCCATAATAGCTTACACACATTAGAAAGAGGCCCTTTTTTTTTTTTAAAACAATCCAATATCATATTATGTTTTTATTACTAAACTGTGTACCATCAACTAAAGGGTTTTCTATATTCACCATTACTCTAACTCCAAAATATTCTTACTAATATTACTGCTTTCAATTTCAATAACATGACTCATCCTTTCCTTTTTTTTCCTTGCATTCTTAAATGCCATTGTTCCAAGATCAACCTGTGTATTTGTAGCAAGAGTAACATGTATTTGAAGTCAATCTACTCCATTATCTTCTTTATTTACCAATTCTTAAAATTTAATATGGATACCCATAACGCTCCAAGGTGGTCACTATATTACTAATTTCATCTCAACTTTGTGTTTAAAGCTTTCTAAGGATTAAGTTTCATTTTGTTCAAGATACTACAATATTATCAAAATCACTTCAAAATTATTTTAAGTAACTACTATGGCCCTATTTAGATTTGATTTCTTTTGGCATAGAGACTTACCTAGAAAAAGAAATCATGCATCCTCCAAGATAGCCTTGTCATCCTTGAAAATTGAAGAGTATGATGATACAGGGGAAACTAATGCTGGTGTTGATTTTTATGATGTTAAGGTTTTTGCAATGGTAAAAGATAAGTTAGTTATTGAAAAGTATGGAGAGGATAACCAAACATGAAGACAAAAGTTGCAACATGTTTCATTTGCAATTATAAGATAGTTGGATAGTGTGAAGGGGCCTAACATAGACCATGGATTAGGATGAATTAATTGGATTGGGCCTTAAGCCATGAGGCAGAGTAAATGGTCATTATAGAAAAGATAAATAGATATTTTCCTTTATACAATTCTTGTAATGAAAATAATAGAAAAATGAGAAAATATAAAATATAAAAAAAATATTAAAGATGATTTGGTGTGGTCCAAAACCTTCACTAGTTTGTTATTTAGTTAGTCTTAGGGGAAGCATTATATTGTTATTGTATATATCACCATTCCTCTAAATCAATGAAAAATGGACAAAAATATTACACTTAAATGTTTTATGTTTATGTTATGTGTATGTGATGATTGTGTAAGTTGTGTAAACATGGTGATGATAAATTTTCCGATATCAATTGGTATTAGAGCACTACGATTCTAATTGTGGCCATAACCGATGGTAACCACGAGCTTAAGCGCATGGAGGAAGCTATGCATAACATTTTAATAGAGCAAAATCAATGGTTGCTATGGATGTTCAAGGAAACATTACAAAAAGGGTAGGAAGCTATAGATAAGCGTATTACTACATTATCAGAGATACAAAGTCAACTTGGTGAGACCCTTAATGCTACTGCATCTCATTATTTGACATCAAAAAGTATGAGGAAGAAGATCAATGCTGCTATCGTATACTTTAGTACGGAAGTCAGAGGAACCATTAGTGAGTTTGTTATACTTACAAGGATAACCTAATTATGTTTTCCAATGTTCAATGTTGAAGATCTTAAGACATGGGTATCTAAAGAAAAATTGTACTTTCACATTGATGGAACACCACCTCAATTTATGGTACAAATTACTTCCTTACATTTTGAGGATAGAGCATTACAATGGTATCAAATGTGTGTGAGTGCAAGGAATTTGACTCATCTAATCACTTAGAAAGAATTAGCAGTTAGGATAAGTAGTAGGTTTCACGAAAGGGGTTATACGAATTCGATGGATGAATTGATTCACTTTAAACAAGAAGGAAGCCTATAAGACTACATAGATGCTTTTGAACAAATTATTACTCATGTTCAGTTACTAGAAGCTTACTAAATTAGTTTCTTCTTAAGTAACCTTATGCTAGAAATTTAACATCCCATCTACATGTTTTAACCCAATACCCTTTACCAAACATATACTCTAGCTCGTATGTAAGACGTAAGCAACATCGTCGGATGCTTTTGAATAAATTATTACTCATGTTTAGCTACTAGAAGCTTACTAAATTAGTTTCTTCTTAAGTAGCCTTATCCTAGAAATTTAACATCCCATTTGCATGTTTTAACCCAATACCCTTCACCAAGCATACACTCTAGCTTGTATGTAAGATGCGAGCAACATCGCACTTAAAGTTTCCTTTACTAACCCCAACAAGTCAAGCAACCCTTACAATCGTCCATCTATTCGAGTATAGCCCCTAACCTTAACAACATTTACTAACTGTAATAATTACATTCTCAACTACAACTTTGCAAACATGATTCCTGATTGCAACCTACTATCCCTCTTACCTCTAAACCCAAACACAACCACAAAAACATAAAACACTTAACCCAATTCTAGCTAATGTACCACTCAATGGCATGATGCCCATGGAATTTGATGAGAAGAGGAGTAAGAAACTTTGTTTATGGTATGATGAACTATATGTTCCTGGTAATTGTAGCAAAAACAAAAAATAGTACCATTATTCTTGCTTCAAGTGATAATGAAGATAATGACATAGTAGAAGAAGAGATAGATGTACGGCTTAAGAATGAGTTATCTAAATTGACTCTATGCTCAATAAATAGGGAGAATAAAGATAGTAATGGCTCTCATATGTAATTGATTGGATTTTATAAGAGGTGCAAAATTGGGATCTTAGTGGACATGAGGAGTTCTCTAAACTTTATTTATGCTACATTAGTGAAGGGATTGCAATGTGATGTGTAAGCTATTTTGAAGGTAGCAATAGTTGATGGAACGCAACTCATAAGTACTCATTATGTGTCCAATTTTACTTGGGCCATGCATAGATATGAATTTCATGCCAATATGCATGAGCTGACTCTAGTAAGTGTAGAAATGATTTTAGGCTTACTGCAGCTAGTTTGTTTGGGTAATATTGATTGGAACTTTTAGACACTTACCATGGAATTTTCAATGAAAGGGCAACCTTATGAGTTGAAAGGGGTGACATGGCTTAAGACTAAAAGCATTGATGGGAAGCAACTTTCCAAAATACTTTAAAGAGACTCTACCATACAGTATGTTCACTGTTGGGTTATGAGTATTGAAACCATGAATAATGAAGAAATGATAAATAGTAGTTATAGAGGCTAGATTTGATAGACTTATTAGAGAAATTGTGTGAGTTATTTGAAGAACCAAAGGGAATGCTGCCCAAGAAGGCACATGACCACTAAATTCCCCTTAAGCCTGGTGCAAGACCCATAAATTTAAGGCCTTATAGGTATTTTACACAACAAAAGAATGTCATAGAAGAAACTTTCCATGAGATGCTATGGTAAAGAATTATTAGGCCTAACAAGAGTCCTTTTGCTTTACTTCTGGTATTGGTGTAGAAAAAAGATAATTCTTAGTGAATGTGTGTGGATTATAAGGAGTTGAACCGCTAAATTGTCAAGGATTGTTTTCCTATTCCAATTGTAAAGGACGTATTGGATGAATTGCAAGGATTGAATGTGTTTAGTAAGTTAGATTTTTGATCTAGTTATTACCACAGTAGAAGGCACATGTTAGATATATTTAAAGTAGCTTTCAAGATACATGTTGGTCATTACAAGTGCTTAGTTATTCCCTTTAGGCTAACTAATGTGCTACCTACATTTCAGAGCTTGATGAATGATATATTTTGATATTTTCTCAAGAAGTTTGTCCTAATATTCTTCAATGACATTTTGATTTATAATGTACACATGAACACTCATGTTCAACACTTATGACAAGTGTTTGAAGTTCTAAGGTAGCAATAGCTATTTCTTAAATGAAATAAATATGTTTTTGGACACTTATGTCCATACTTACAATAAGTGTTTAAAGTGTTAAGGTAACAATAACTATTTCTTAAATGGAAAAAAATGTGTTTTTGGAAGCTCTTATATAGAATACTTAAGACATGTTATATTGAAGGAGGGAGTTGCAATGTATCTAAAAAAAAATGAGGCCATTGTACAATAGTTGAAACCGTGTACTTTGAAGCAACTTTGGGGTTTATTGGGTCTTGTTGGGTACTATAGGCATTTTATTAGGGGATATGGTGACATAAGTAAACCCTTGATGGACTTACTCAAGAAAGATCATTTTAGATGGAATGCAAATGCCAATACAGCATTTAAGAAGTTAAAGATAGCATTCACTAGTTCACTAGTCCTTAGTCTACCTAATTACTCATGTCCTTTCATCATAGAGACAAATGCGAGTGGTAAGGCAATTGGAGCTATACTTCTTCAAGATCGGCATCACATTGCTTTTATGAGTAAGTCTCTATATTGCACTAGCAAGCATTGTTGGTATACAAAGAGAATTGTTAGCTCTTATCATTTTTGTTAAAAAATGGAAACATTACCTTATTGGTAGGCATTTTATAATAAAAACTTACCATCAAAGCCTCAAATATCTCTTAAAACAAAGGGTTTCTAATCAATACCAGCATAAATAGATGACTAAATTGAGGTTTTCTAATCAACCAGCATAAATTGATGACTAAATTGATGAGGTTGGATTTTGAGATTCAATATAAACAAGGACATACAAATGTTACTACTGATGCATTATCTTGCAAAGAAGAAATAGAGATCAATTAGATGGTTAGTTTATCTATGGCACCTAATTTGATTACTATTATTCAATAGGGGTAGACGACAAATCCTTATCTTACTAGTGTTCTAGAAAAGCTAGAGAAGGGTGAGGAAGTACAGGTATTTCATTTAGATCAGGGAGACTTGTGTTGGAAAGGGTGACTAGTGGTTCCTTCTAGCCTTAATTTAAAAACATAACTTCTCAAATGTTACCATAACAGTCCTATAAGGGGACATTTAGGAGCTATAGTAACTTACAAGAGATTGACCACGATATTTTATTGGAAAGGGATGGAAAAAGATATTCAAAATTATATCAGGGGATATGAAATATGTTAGCATTACAAGTATGAAACTATTGCAACACCAGGCTTACTCTAACCGTTACTTGTGCTAAAAGGAATTTGGATAAATGTTATTATGGATTTTATAGAAGGTCTAGCTAAGTCATAAGTGAAGGATGTCATCATGGTTGTTGACAAATTCAATAAATATGCCCACTTTATCGATTTAGGTCATCCTTTCACAACATCAAGAGTTGCTTAAGCTTATGTGGATCTTGTCTATATGTTACATGGGTTCTTGAATCTTGTTGCAAGTGACCATGACTCTATTTTCATGAGCTCTTATTGGTAAGATTTCCTTAAACTATAGGGGATTGAGCTATGCATGTATATGACCTATCATCCCAAGATTGATGGTTAGTTGGAGGTATTTAACAAGTGTTTTCAGACATATCTTCCATGTGTAACAGGGGAGTAACCTAAGAGGTGGTTTCACTTCTTATCACTAGCTAAATGGTGGTATAATACTATCTTCCACACTCCTCTTAATAGAGCCCTTTTTGAAGTTGTTTATGGGTTCTTACTATAACTACACTTACCCTATGTTTTGAGGGATGACACTAATACAGTAGTTGACTTAGTAACTTAGATACATCAGGTTGACTCAACAATAGGTCAGCTTGAGCTTGGATACCTCTTAGCTCAAATGTAGGTGAGTTTAGTGATCGGCTTTAGTTGGGCTCAACAACATCAATGCGCTCTTCTTCTTCTACTTGTAAAATAATGAATGGATTAAGGAAGCTCAAAAGATATACCAAGTCAACTTGGAGGAACTTTTCCTCTTTTAGGGATAGGTCCATTTGAATAGCTCAATGGACCAGGGTGGTAAGTCCTTGGGCTTAGGATCTTGTGATCGGTCCTTGACTCTTATCAATATCCACTTGTCAATTCGTGACTCTTCATTTCTTTTAAATTCAAATCAAACTCCATGTATTAGATGTGAATTTAAATTTGTCTCTTTATTTAATGTTAATGTGCTTTTATTGTAATTTAAATTTGAACTAAGTTTCTCTTTAATCTAAACTTAGATCATATATGAGAACTGGTGCGATTTCAGTCTAAATTCTTGGATCGACGTCAACACAAAGATATGTCATAAATTATTTTTACTAGTTATAGTTTTCTCGACTTTTATTTATTTCATTATTAATTACATTTTCCATTTTGTCTAATTGTTTTCCTATTGTGTGTAAATATTGGTTAGTAAAATTATTTTGGTTTATTACTTTTTTAATTCCTAAGCCTTCTTCTTTTATAACATTTTTACAAGGCGCAAGTGTTATTTCAGTATTTTTGTGTATATATTTTATATTACTAAGTGGTAGATAATTTGATTTTATTATTTGTCGAACACTGAATTTTCATTTAAAACATTCATTTACAACATTGATTTCTCTAGGTTTTAAATAACATTCTTCAAACTATTCGAAGAAAAATATTTGAGAACTAACTTTATTCATGAAATTATAATATTCATCTTTTATTTTTTTAATAACATTTTTAAATGTTTGAAAATATTGTTCTTTGATTTTCTTATTTTTTGGTGAATTAAACACTTTGTTTAGGAGAATCCTATTTGGTTCAAAAGGTTTCTCTAAAACATTAAGTTTTGGATCACTTATTATTGATAGTGTAAGTTCCTCATAATTTTTATCATTGCTAGGTTAGTAAACTGGCTTAGTTATACTTAAACTATTATTAATTATTTTAGAAATTGAAGGATTATCCTAGACATTAGATTGAACATTAAATTGTGAATGAATTATAGGTAGAGGTGGAGGTAGATCTACTGATCTCTTAGAAGAAGATGATATTGATCTAATTTCTATGGGTCTTTTAGGTTGATCAAAAGATCTCCTAACGAATTAAATTGTTACCTTGCCTTCAAGGTGTTAGATTATATTAGAAGGTTCGGTATTGTACACAGGTTGTTTTGGAAGTGGTTTGTCTACTTTCCATTATTTAGGTAGATTAACCTGAGACCATTGAATCTTTCTAGGTATGGAGATATTAGCTTTAGTTAGGTCTGTTTGGATCAAAAGGGTTTGACCTCTTTTATCAATTTTATAAGCTTTAGATCCAAAAGCAGTTTTCATTAATTTGAAATATATTTTGTAAATTACAACCATTGGTAAAGCACCTTGTATCATTCTATAATTATGAGTTTTAATTTGAAGAATTAAGGAATTCATTATGGTTCTATCTCTAAGTCCTACTGTAACATTTGGATGATATTCAAATTGTATTGGACCAATATTAAGACTAGTCTTAATAGAGGCATGTATTGATCTTTCATAGTCCAATTCCCTAGCATCTCTAAGGACTAGAGACTATGAACACTGAAGTATCTAGTTCTAGTTTAGTAAGAGGTTTGGCTCCTACTTGAACCAGACTTATGTGCATATAATTCCATTCTTTAGCATATTTTTTAATTGATTTAGTATTTAAAAGTTTTATTGTTGTTAAGCCATCAGAAATAGGGATATCTTTTTCTTCTATGGCTATGACATAACCATTTTTACCAAATATTTTCCATTTAGCCATTTAATAAATTTGATCATAAGAGGTTTTTGGAATCTTCCAATCATCTATTATTTCATCAAAATCTTTCATATATATTTCATCTCTATTATTTAATATAGATTCTTCTGATTGCTCAAAGGGAGTAAAGCTAGAAGAGAATAGAGCAAAGCTAAAAGAGAACATAGTTTTTCTGAGTAAATTCATAATTTTAAAAAAAGACTAATTTATCTAATTTTATAAATCTATTTCACGGGATTATATTAGAAAAATTTTGTTGTAATCTCCAATTTATGACCCTTTTGCTACTTTCAACTCAAATAGGTTTTATGCGAGGCCTTAGTAGGAATCACCACAACACAAGGGGTTTCACAAAGAAATTATCCCAAGTGAATAGAAGTATAAAATATAATTTCCACAAAGGAAATTGTCTCAAAAGAAAATTAAAAACTACTCATTAGATTATATACTCTCTTACTGGCTTTGATACCATCAAGCACCCAAGAGGATCTATCCGAAATGATAGATTGAGATGTATATGAAAGAATTGATAAGTTATGAAAGCAAGAAGATGTAGTATTAATGTAGCATTTTGACCAAATTAAGAATCTTGGATAAAAATGAACATTTTTTAAAAATCAATTTTTTGGGTCTAAGTTTGGACTACTCATTTTGAAATATTTTGAAAGTAAATATTTTTAGGAGATCATAGCCTTAAGTCTTACCTCAATTAGACTTAAAACGAGTGTTTTATGGTCATTTGAAATTTTTAATAAAAGGTGAATGTGAGTAAAAATTGAGTTCCTAATTTGATCATATTGGATAAGTTTTGAAAATATTTTGTACACACATTCATTAGACTCCATATTAGGTTAAAGATGGAAGAGTACATTTTTAGAAGTCGGGCACTTACTTGGGCATCTAATAGGAATCAACATCATGATCCAATCACTAAGAGCTGAGCTAAAGGGACTTTAAGGATTCACATGACATGTCTTAGCTTGAGAACTACTAAGAGAAGAAGATTCCTCCTATACCTAGGGTTTATTGCACTTTAACCACCTAGAGTACCAAGCATTGACTATGACTAGGATGGCCTCTAAGTTGACAAGCACCAAGCTCTTACCTCAATCGACTAATTCTACTTTCTAACTAAGATTGACTATCATTCTAAGCCCAGTATTGAACATTGACCTGACTCAAATCAGGATGGATAGTACATTCTGATCTCTTACAACTTTGTTAAGCTATCCTCCTTAAACCCCAAATGGAGAACAACACATGTCCCTTGACATAACATTCCAGGATGATTCTTTTTTCCATACATTATACCCCATTTTGCCATTTTTACCTTTTATATCATGTACTAGGAATCTTTTTTGTATTTTACCCTTTTATCTTTTCCCACCTCATGTAACCTTAAGAGAGGCTGGTTTATAAACCTTTCTCCTCATAATGTAAAGACACAACTTTTTAAATGCTTTGAAATACAATTTATCTCGTTTGAGAAAATTATCTTATGTCTTCTCTAACCCCAACTCTTATTTATTCCCTTTAGTAAAGAACAGTAGCAAGTGGCCTTAACTCTCACTTATATGTCATAGCAAGTGGCGATTAAGCTGAATAGGATTAGTTGGTGCATAATATCCAGCTGATAATTACTCGAGTTTTATTAGACCCTCCTTTGTTTCTTTGTTTTGATTCATTATGGTACAGCTTCCATATGTATGACCCCAAGATGTATTAACTTTGCAAGTATCAGAGTATGTTCCCGATGAGGGAGTGTATAAAGAATCATGAAGTTCCTTGTTCGTGTTTACTATCGGTGGTTGATGTGTGCTTCCATAGCTACTAAGTGTGTTTATGGATGTATTGAAGTTGTGGTCAACTAGTTGTAGTGGGTTTTGATGTTATAACCTGTTGAGAAGAAGGTAGTGAACTGAGGAGTGTAAGGTAACACATGTAAGTGAGATTGCTAGTACTATTCTGTTCCCTTCTATTTTTTATTGTGAAAACAAAGCATACCATACATCTAAGATGAGTAGTATTGGTGGTGGTTTCGAGTGATAGTGAGCAGTAGTAGCAAAGTGTGCTATTATGTCATGTCCGAAGAAGGGATTGGAATAGGTTTTGTATAACCCTTGAAGTTATCTCATCTAGAGAAGTAGCATTTACTGGTGAGGATGTTTGATTTTAGTGCTCATGGAACTATCAGAGACAATGAGAGTAGCACTTATGCTGATCGTAGATAGTAAGGGAGCTACACCCCGTGGTGATAAGAATCAGCCTGTGACTCTCTCGAAGCTGAGACCAAACAATTTATGCTGAGGCTTAGCAGTTACCAAACAGTTGAGAGGTAAAAAGGTAAATGCTTCGCATTAGGCCTGTTGTCCACCAAGAAGTTGAGAGAGCACATTATCGAGAGTTGGATGCCTAGGATCCATTCGATACAGCATAGAGAGTGCCAGCTAAACTTAGAACTCGGCAATTATGGATTGACCTTTTAGGTGTCTCAGTCAAGTACTGCTAGACTTTAGGGACTCTTACCCGAACCCGTACATGTAATTGCCGACTCCATTTAGTTCAAATCCTGCTTCTTCTAGCACAGGTCAAATGATTGCATGCCAATTTCTTCTATTAAATGCACGGTTTTGTATTTTTGTACATGTTTTCTTTATTTTATTTATGGGCGCATTCTTTAGGGTTTAAAGTCTTGTACATTATTTACAGTTTTGTCACTAGGGTTTAAGACTTGCTATAAATAGCAACATTTGTACGTAATAGATAGATAAGAAGAATATTCAGACAGTGCGTTTACACTTGAACATTCCTTTTTCGAGTAAGGATACTCTTGAGCTCTTAGAGCTTGTTTGATGGGAATTAAGCTACAGGGATCTTAACCTGCAACCGAGCTTGAGGATTAGAGGGGTTGGCACAAAGAATCCTTATGTTCCGACCAACCTCTACTAAGGCTAAGTACTTTCTTGTCGAGTCACCTTTACTGCCATGCCGTATGACTACCCATTATTGTATGGTATGTCAAGTTGATGATTACTCTCTATTGCTGAGTCAACCAATTACTCGACATCTTCCTTTTCGAGAAATCGAGAGAAAGAGAGACTGGACTGATTAGGTCATCCTTGCTCGGACAAACCCATCCATTCGTACTTTTTGTCTGCACGTCCTAACAACCTTGCCAATGCAACATCACCATGTGTACAGTATCATGTGTAAAATTTATAGCACCAATGATTGTTTTCCCTGTATATTTATTTTTACCCTTTTGTATTATGTACATTACTTCTTTAGGAAATGTCCATTTTGTCCTTTCTCCTTTAGGTAAGTTGCCCTAATTTGTAGATATAAATACCCCTGTATTTATAGTTATAAGATCATCAAATTACCTTTAATACAATTGAGTACTTTTCTTCCTTGCATAAATACTATTGTTTACTCTCGACATCACTCTTATCCTTTCCATTAAGAAAGGTTGGGTGGCGGAGAACCTCATTAGACCAATTCGTGCATCATATCCTCTAGAGCTATTAGAGGGTTTTAGTTACTGTTTTCATTCTTCAATTCTCACCCTTTTCGTACCTTTGCCCATTAACCCTTTTCAAGCTTTTTACAAGCTTGGACTCATCTAATGACTAGCCTTGTTTGTTCTTAGTCATGGTTCGCATTAACTTGATATCAGAGTGAAGGTTTTGTGTGAGCTATAGTAAGTTCTTCTTGGATTCTGCTATACTCTATTTTGTATGTGCGAAACAGAGCAAATTACTATGTTCACTTAACTGTTGTGTTGTTAGCTATTCACTCTCTGAAGTGTTTTTTTTTTTTTTTTTAATTTCAATCTGTGAAAAAAAAAATGACAAATCCAAGTATGAATATTAATGTTAATGATGATAGTGGTGTTGTTCACCATGGACGACAATCTCAAGGAACTCCTAGAAGTACTAATTAGAGACTTGATGAGGTAGCTAATCTTTTAGTCGATCTAACCTGAGCTGTTCATGCCCTATCTTGTCAACTCACTAAGGCTATGTAAAATACTCCACAAGCTGCTTAACTTGTTAGAGGTCAAAAACTAGCTCGACCAGTTTGAGGTAGAGGAGTTGGCAGACGAGTAAGGCGAAGGATAGACCTGAGAGTGCTAGATGAGGAGGAAGAAGAGTATTTTGAAGAGGAGCATATACAAGTCCCCAGAGTATCCGACCATGTGAAGCTTTAAATTCCAAGTTTCAATGGATCTAGGAATGCTGACAAGTACCTAGATTGGGAAGAGAAGATAGAGCATGTATTTGATTATTATCAATATGAAGATTATGAGAAAGTTGAAACTATTGCCATTGAATTCTCCAGATATGCCGCCATGCGGCAAAAGTATTTTCAGGCCATGAGAAGAAAATAGGGGTACCGAGAGATTAACACTTGGCCCGAGATGAAGAGAGTGCTTGGAAACTAATTCATACCAGAAACTTATCTCTAAGATGCATTCACTTGGCTTTAGGAGTTGAGACAAGGAGGTTGGACTGTTGATGAATATGTTCAAGAATTCTAAATGCTTATGATAAGATGCGAAGTGGAGGAACTACCTGCCCATACAGTCCTAAGTTTTGTCATTGGGTTGAGAGGAGACATCCGAGACATTGTGGAGCTCCAGCAATTTGACACAATGGATGAAGCTGTTAGGATTGCCCAACGAGTAGGGAGCTAGAAAAGGAGCCAAGTAACGACTAGAGTGCCGACTAACTGACCCAAACAGGCAAGTCATTGGACTCTACCAAACCGAGCAGAAGGGTTAATGTCTGAGTCGAACAAAAAAGCCAACCTAAAGATGTATTGCCGACCTGAACATATGAGAAGGGGCAAGGGTCTAGTAGGAAAACCAACCAAATCAAGTGCTTCAAATGTCAAGAGTTCGGACATATGGCTACTCAGTGCCTGAATCAAAGGGCGATGGTCATCAAGGGAGACATCCTGAAATTAGATATAGAAAGTACGAATGAGGAACCCGAGGAGGAGGTTCCTGCTAAGAAAGAGTTGATTAAGGAAGACGTATATGTCGAGAACTTAGACCAGCTACTCATGGTTGTCAAGCGCACTATGAGTGTGGAACTCTTATGAGAGGAGGAGCAGAGAGAGAACTTATTTCATATCACCTACAAGGTAAATGATCAAACGTGCATCATCATCATGGATAGTGGGAGTTGCACTAATGTGGCGTCAATTGACCTCGTTTCAAAACTGAAGTTACCGATTGTTGTACACCTGAAGCCATACAAGTTGCACTGGTTGAGTGAAAAGGGAGCTTTACACGTCACTTAGTAAATAATGCTGCCAATCGCTATTGGCAATTACTCCAACTAGATTCTTTGTGACGTACTACCCATGTGCACATCCTACGTGTTGTTAGGAAGACCATGGCTATTTGATAGGAAAGTCATCTACGATAGTTACAGGAATACCTATATGCTTAAGAAGGATGATTATAAGATTACGCTAAATCTGATGCCATCAAAAGAAGTTCATAAGTTACAAACAAAACTTGCTCATGGATCGAAGAAGGCACTAGTGATGAGTAGAGCCAAGCTCCGAAAGGTCATTAATGCCAATGAGCCGACCCTCCTATTGGTCAGGCGACTATTGGAAATAAAGAAGTGGAATGATTTACCTCAAGAGGTGAAGGAACTGTTGGATGAATATGCTGACCTGTTCCCAAAGTAGTTGCCAGCAGGGTTACCCTCGACCCAGGCATAGAGCATTGCATTGACTTAGCACCCGGCCCTATACTGCCGAACAAGCCAGCTTCTCGCATGAATCTCGAGCAAGCTTCTGAGCTTTAATGTTAGGTCAATGAGTTACTGGAAAGAGAATATGTGAGAGAGAGTCTCAGCCCTTATACTGTGCCTGTACCTCTAGTACCAAAGAAGGAAGGAACCTGGTGGATGTGTGTTGACAGTCGAGCTGTGAACAAAATTACGATCAAATATAGGTATTCGATCTTGAGGCTAGAAGACATGTTGGATGAACTAAGTGAAGCCAAAATTTTTAGCAAGATTGATCTCAAGTTTGGCTACTATCAAATCCGCATAAGGCCAGGAGATGAGTGGAAGATTGCGTTCAAGACTCGACATGGACTCTATGAGTGGATGTCATGCCCTTCGGCTTGTTGAATGCCCCGAGCACCTTCATGAGACTTATGAACCATGTATTGAGACATCTCATCAAAAAGTGTGTAGTGTACTTCGATGATATCCTGATCTACAGTGCCAACATATTGAGTCACTGTAAACACATCAGAACAATCTTGGATATCCTTCGTATCAATAGATAATTCGGCAATTTGAAGAAATGTTGCTTCTACCAAGAAAAAGTGCTATTCTTGGGCTATGTAGTTAGTGGAGGAGGCTTACGAGTTGATGATGAGAAGATTCATGCAATTGTTGAATGGCCAACCCCTACTACTTGTTCTGATGTGAGAAGTTTCCATGGATTGGCTTCATTTAACCGAAGGTTCATCAGGAACTTCAATATTCTCATCGCACTACTTACTGAATTAACAAAGAAAAACACTGACTTCCAATGGGGAGAAAGGGAAGAGAGGAGTTTTGCTGAGATTAAGAAGAGATTGACCTCTGCTCCGGTGTTAGTACTATCTAACTTTGACAAAATTTTTTAGCTAGAGTGCGACGCATTAGGCATTAGAATAGGCGTTGTCCTGATGTAGGAAGGCTAATCAATTGCCTTCTATAGTGAGAAGCTCTGAGGACCCCAGCTAAATTACTTCGTATATGACAAATAGCTCTTGGCACTAATCCGTACACTATAAGAATGGCAGCACTATTTATTGCCAAGAGAATTTATCATATATACTGGCTACGAGTTACTGTGGTACCTTCGAAGTCAAACCAAGCTATCTAAGTGATAGGTAAGATGGGTTGAATTCCTTGAAGTATTCAATTTTATGATCAAATACAAGCAAGGAAAGAGCAATGTAGTTACAAATGCTCTTTCAAGGAGGCATACACTCTTGTCAGAACTGTAGACTAGACTATTTGGTTTTGCGAGTATCAAAGAACAGTACTCTGAGGATCTATACTTTAAACCAATAATTTAGAGATACATGGATGGGAGAATAGTGGACTAGTATTATGTGCAGGATGGCTATCTATTATGAGGAGGAAAACTATACATACTAATTAGATCCCTATGGGAATTATTAATTAAGGAAGCCTATAGCGAAGGACTCTCTAAACACTTTAGAGAGAAACAGACCTGTGAACTAGTAAATGACCGATTCTTTTGGTCGAGAATCCGAAGTGATGTGCACCGAGTGTCGAAAGCCGTGCTATGTGTAAAAAAGCCAAGTATTGAGCTGAATAAGGGAAGGCATTGCCCCTACTTGTTTCGATGAGGTTGTAAACTGAACTAAGCATGGACTTTGTTCTTGAACTACCAAGAATTACCTGAGGAAAAGGTTCTATAATGGTCGTTATAGATTAGCTCAATAAGATGGCATACTTCGTACCCTACACCAAAACTAACGGCACTTCAACTATTACTTCTCTTTTCTTATAGGAGATTATGCGGATACATGGCGTACCGAAAAGTATAGTTTCAGACAAAGACTTAAAGTTCTTAAGCCATTTTTAGAGAACCCTATGGCGTTGATTGGGAACTAAATCACTCTTTAGTACCTCCTATCACCTTCAAACTAATAGCTAAACAAAGGTGGTTAATTGTACTCTAGGTTCATTGCTCCGAGCTATAATAGGCAAGAACTTGGCTGATTGGGACATTTGCTTATGAGTGGTCGAGTTTATTTATAATCAAACCATACATGACACCACCAAGTAGACCCCCTTCGAAGTGGTCTATGGATTCAATCATGAGTTACCCTTCGACCATACCCCTGTACCCGCATCCATGCAAGAGGACCCCGATGCCTTAGCTAGAGCACAATCCCTTCTGCACATCTATGACAAGGTCACTTGGCACATCGACCAAGCTACTAGAAGAATGCATGAAAAAACCAAGGGTCGGTCGGCTAAACAATTTCAGTCGGGAGACTTGGTATAGCTACACCTTAGCAAGGAATAGTTCCCGAACAAAAGGAAAAACAAATTATTTGCAAGAGTGGAAGGACCATTCAAAATCCTCCAGAAAATCAGCAACAATGCCTACAGGTTGGAACTCCTTGAAGACTATGGGGTTTTTGATGCCTTTAATATTGCCAACCTCAATCCATATCAGCCTGATGAAGAACTGAGCAAACACCATCCGAATTTGATTGCAAATCCAAAATAACTCAGAGAGAATGATAGGAATCAAGCTACTGGGCCCCTGACCCGTAGCCGAGCACGAGGACTAGAGGAGTTGGCATGACCAATCCTTATGTTCTAACCAAACTCTACCGAGGCCGAGTACCTCCTTATTGAGTCACCTTTACTGTTGTACCATATGACCTCCTATTATTATGTAGTATGCCAAGTTAACGATTACTCTCTATTGCCGAGTCAACCGATTACTTGGTATCTTCCTTACCAAGAAGTTGAGAGAAAGAGAGAGAGAGAGAGACCGGATTGACTAGGCCATCCTTACTCGAACAAACTCATCCGTCTGTACTTTTTGTCCATATCTTTTAACAACTTTGCCAATGCAGCATCGCCACATGTATAGTATCATGTGTAAAATCTATAGCACTAATGATTGTTTTCCTTATATATTCATTTTTATCCTTTTGTATTATGTACATTGTTTTTTTACGAAATGTCCTTTTTGTCTTTTCCCCTTTAGGCAAGTTACCCTAGTTCGCGGGTATAAATCCTCTTGTACTTGTAGTTGTAAGATCATCAATTCACCTTCAATAAAATTGAGTACTTTTCTTCCTTACGTAAACATTATTGTTTACTCTCGGCATCACTTTTATCCTTTCCCTTAAGTAAGGTTAAGTGGCTAGTAACCTCATTATACTAATTCGTGTGTCAATTGAATTGTACTGTGAGTCCTTGGAAGTTCTATTGGTATGTCATATCCTTTGGAGCTGTTCGAGGGTTTTGCTTATTGTTTTCATTCTTCAATTCTCACCCTTTTCGTACTTTTCCTCATTAACCCTTTTCGAGCTTTCCATAAGCTTAGACCCATCTAACAACCGGCTTTGTCTATTTTTTGTCACGGTTCACATCATTGTTTCTACCGAATTATTGAGTATTGAATAACTCTTTAATCTTTCTTACATTCTTATTAATCTCATTCCTAAGATTGTGGTGAACCCTTCATTTAAGCTGGTTAATGAGTTGCAATTGACTTCTTATTTGAAAACCCAAGTGACATTTAGTGTTCGTGAGTCGCATTGAACTCTATTTTGAGCTTAAACCCCTAATTGTGTTTGTGTCTTAGTATGTGACCATCAAAACTCCCGTTTCACTTCTTGCTCTCCATACCCTTTTAAACCTTTAAAGCCTCATTCATTGTTCCATGCCCCTACTGTATAACACGTAGTTTGTTGATAACAAGTAGGATAGGCACACTAACCTAGTGGAGAGTTTAATCACTCCCATGTGTGATAATCGACAATAACATAGGGATGAGCCAAATTGGAAACAAGCTGACACTAAACCAAGGTAAAGTTATGGCCATCACAACAAAGTTAATCACCTAACTCACCTTCACCTAGCTGGAAGAGTAGAAGATTGTCCTACTTGATAACACCATGAGATGGAAGAGATTGAGGAAGTTGAAGAAGTCAATGTTGAGGAAGAGGAGTATTATGAAGTAGGAAAGTAAAGATGTCAAACTCTTCGAGGACTTAACAATGTCAAGGCTCAGAATTTGACCTTTATAGGTAGTAGAGATATCGATTAATACTTAGAGTAGGAGGAGAAGGTTGAAAAGGTGTTTAATTACTATAGATAATGAGGAAGTGAAGGTCTAATTTGCTGCCATATGGTGGAAAAATTTGAATGTAACCAAAGAAGGGATAGACGACGAGGTATGTAAACTTGGGGGGATATGAAAAGATTGCTAATAGGAAGGTTTAGACCTGAGTCATACTTATAAGAACTATTGCCAAATTATAAGAGTTTCCTTAGGGAAATTGAACTATGGATGACTACGTTAGGGAGTTTTATGTGTTGATGATCCGATCTAAAGTAGCTGAGCTCGAGGCTTACATTATATCAAGATTTATCTCAGGACTTAGGTATGTGATTTGTAATATTATGAAAGTGTAGAGATTTTTCACATTAGAGGAGGCTATTAAGAATACTTAAAGGGTTGAGAAACAAAGAAGAAATGCCCTTATCCAACTTAATTTGAGCTCTACCTAAGTTGTCTTCCTATGTCGAGCTAATTACCTAAAGCCAAGAAGGTCTACCCTAGTAAATGATGTGGGTAATCGACCTACTAATAGAAGAGGTGATGTGAAGACTGGACGTGTTGCCAAACTCGTCAAGAAGGTACATTAGGAAGGGACAATCCTTAGGTTGCAAGACAAGTGAGGTGAAGTATTTCAAGTGCTTGGGTTATGGACACATAGCTGTTGAGTATCTTAACCAATGTGTTATTGTCCTTTAAGGTGATGAAGTAAACAATATAGATGAGAGTAAGCTAGAGAAGGAAGAAAAAGGATGCTAGAAGGGCTGAAATCGAGGATGTAGAAGAGACCTGTCTCTATGCTGATAAGGGAGAAGTCATGACCTTGGTATTATTAAGGTGAGTGTTGAACTCAATGCCATTTGAGGAAGATTAAAGTGAAAATCTATTCAACATCAAGTGTACCATTAAGAGACATTTGTACACAATCATAGTAGATGGTGGAAGTTGCTTGAATGTTGTTGCTCACTCCCTTGTATAGAAATTAGGGCTATCGACTAAGCATCCCTAACTGTACAAGTTGCATTGGTTACATGACAAAAGAGCATTACACATGACCGAATAGGTCACTATGCCATTCTTTTTTAGGAATGTTTATGGGTACAAAGTAGTATGTGATGTCATCCTCATGGAAGCTTCGCACTTACTATTGGAAGACCTTAGTTATTTGATCGACGTATTGTATACGATAGTTACAAGAACTCATATGCCTTTCCAAAGGATGGAAAGAAGATAGTGTTGCAACCCATGAAACCCAGTAAGTGAATGAAACTCACAATTAACTCACTCAAGTAAGCAAGAAGAAGGCTTTAATAATAAGTCAAAGGGAACTTCAAACTGTTCAGAAGGTTGATGAGCCTAAGTTTCCACTAATTTGAAGGTTGTTAGATTTAAGAGACTTGGTTAGTGTTTTGGAAGAGGTTCAAAGGTTGATGATGAGTTCTCTAACTTGTTCCCTGAAGAGTTAGCTAAAGGACCACCCCCAATCTAAGGCATTGAACATTGCATTGATTTACAACTTAGTGTTACCTTGCTAAATGAACTTGCCTATCGATTGAACCCTAAATAGGCAGCTAACTTGAAGAAATAAGTGGACAAGCTCATAGAGCGAGGGTATATAAAGGAGAGCATGAGCCTTTGTATTGTCCTTGCCCTACTTGTTTTGAAGAAAGATGGTTCATTGTATATGTGCATTGATAGCTAAGCTATTAACGATATTGATGTGAAGTATAGGTATCCAATACCGAGGCTTAAAGACATGTTAGATGAGCTTCATAGTGCCAAAAAAATTCTCAAAGATTGATTTGCGAAGCAGCTACTATTAAATTCACATAAGATTCGGTGACAAGTAGAAGATAGCATTCAATATGCGACTTGGTCTCTACGAGTTAGTTATCTCATTTAGACTTACTAATGCACTAGGCACCTTTATGAGGCTTATAAACTATGTAATGTGCCCCCTCATCCAAAAGTGTATGGTTGTGTATTGTCGAAGAGATAAGCTAAGTGGATAAAGTTCATGGAAGGTTTTTCCTATGTGATCGAGCATGAAAAGGGAAGCATGAATATAGTTGCTAATGCTTTATCATGTTGGTACATTCTGCTAACCACTCTGCAAACAATGCTATTGGGATTCTCTCTTATTGTTGAGCTATATGCTTAGGTTTCGCACTTCAATCCTATCCATGAGAAGTGTTGAGAAGGAATTTCTATAGGAAAATATTATGTAAAGGATGGATATTTGTTTATGGAGAGAAGGTTATGTATACCAAGTTGTTTCGCATGCAAGCTGTTGGTTAGAGAAGCTCATAGTAGTGAATTATCTGATACTGTGGCGAGACCAAAACAGCTGACCTTCTAAAAGAGAACTTCTATTAGCCTAATATGGCTAAGGATATCCATAAGGTCGTTGGTAGTTGTGAAGTGTAAAAGAGGGCAAAGGGAAGAAGGGAATCGCATGGAGAAAACATGTACTTACCAATGTCTATCTCACCTTGGGCCGATATCCAATTGCTGACAAGAGTGATAAGAAACAAGAAAAACAAAGCTTGGGTGGTTAGGAGAAAGTTTGCCATGACTATGAACTTAGATAGATAGGCATCAAAATACAAATATAGTATAAGAAGCTTCAAATAAATTGACAGAAAGGCCAAAAAAAAAAAAACATGGGTTTTAAGAGGCTTTTTAGGATGGATACTAACAGATGGAGCTTATATGAACATCGAAGGGTCCTTTTTAAGTTTTCATGATGACAATTACCTCACTTATGTTCTAATTCTTCAGGGTTGAGTACACAAAAAAGAAGACATGAATGTGGTTTAGTCTACAAGCTAAAACAAGTAGACGGCAATGGAATTGTATTTTCCTGGTTTATAAACAGAATCTTTCGGGAGCATCAAATTAATTTAATCAGCAACCCTCAATCGGGCCGGCTAAGGGTGCTTAAAATATTCCTTTTTTTTTTTTTTACCCATGTACTACAGTAGAACAACTCTATGCCGTTTTGTCCACTGGAGTTAAAAAAGGGTTCCTCCTAACCTACTTCTCAAGTGCAATTGTCAACCGACAAGGAAGGTTTCAACGAAAGTTTGATATTATTTCACAAGAGGAGTACAGAAAAAAAAAAAAAAAAAAAAAAAGGAAAGAAAGAAAGAAAAAGAAAAAGAAGATATATTTGAAAATGCAATGAAATTTCATGATTGCAGAGGTTATTCAGATGTAATCTGCAACAAAAATTATTCTTTTAGTTTTTGAATGCACTTCTAATATTTCATCAATCAAATCTATTATGCACACGTTTTTCCTTTTTGCCTAGTCTCTATATTCAACTTTCTTTATTGTCCTGAACCAGTAAAAGGAGAAAGATATTCACATTGGAGAATGATTCCAGCATATTCATAACTTAGAGGCAGCCAAAATCTACTAAGTTATTGACTTTTAAACAACCAATCCAATTATCCATTTGATTTGGTCCAATATGTAAAGAGCAGAATACAACAAAAGAACGAACTGAAATATTACTAGTACAAAGGAAAGAGCAGAGCAGGGATTACATGAACACCAGATAGATGATGCCCTTATCCACAAAAACGCAATTTTTAACACACAGACGGAGTATCCTAAAATACTGCCGTATGATCATTGAACTTCTTCTGCTCCAGTGGGATGGGAGGGCAAAACTTCTCTTGACTGAGAACAGGTGCATCACATGCCAATTATACCAATAGATATTTGCTTGATACGCATAAACCCTGCATAGCAAATCTTTGCACAAGAATTATCAATTTCATGTATCAAATGAATTCTACATGTTGAGAGAATGAAGCTTTCAAGAATGTTCTATGTCCTGCATCCATCCCTGGAACTACTCTGCCAGAACAAAGCATGTTGAACAGAAATGCAATTGCCATGCCCACAACAGAAATGGAGTTCTGATGCTAAAAAGGTGTCTGAAAAGGTCCAAAGCAAGGGACCAAATGTGCAATGAGAATAGCAGGATAAATTTCACAATGGTTGAAACAACTTAAGCTTCAATGCCATCTGAAGAAGAAATTGGATCTATAGTCTGACATCATGCAGATTGTTACAGAACTTTATTTGAGTGGAATTGAGTATCTTGTTTGATTCAATAAATAGAAACTGTGAACAGAAGCACCATCAACTAAAAGTAATTATTGTTGCCATGTATTATCATTCAGCTCCCATTATCAATAATCACAGAGAACTGAAGAACTAAGTTAACAATGTTGTCCATTTGTGTCTGGAAAAATAAAAGAACTGCAGATAATTGATGACAATGTTTATATATATAACTAATAAAAAATTAGGGAGCTCCAAATAATGAAGCCCCAAAGATATATCTCCTACACCATCAGTTTGTTTTAACCTTTTAATGGCACGATTGAGAAACTACGTCCATAAATAGTACATATCTCTAATAGATCTACAGAGCCCACACTCCAAATATGACCATGTAGAGCAAGAGGGGGGGAATTATTTACACATTCACAACTCTCTTCCACATCGGCAGCCTCATTTGGATTCCCTCCCTTCCAGAGACTTTTAACAAGCAAGTTTTTTGTCTCAGCATCAGTAAGCAGACCAGAATTTTTCATGTCTTTGAACATCCTCCATGCAAGAGATGCTCTGTCACACTTGCAATAAGCATTGATCACAACTTTAAACATGTAAGCATCTGGCTCCATGCCGCTCTGCCTGACCATGGAAAATAGCTTCTGCACCGTTTTAATATCTCCTTGCCAAGCAAAATGATCCATCAATCCTGAAAATGTTTGCAGATCGGGGCATATCCCACTCAAAATGATCTCATCAGCCATCTCCAGGGCATCAGTATTCCTCCTGCATTTAAGTAATGTTCTTAAAAGCGATGAGTACAGAATCATCAGCTTGAATTTCGATATGGGACCACACAGAGTTCTATCATGACAAAAAACCTTTAAAGCAACATCAGGATTCTTTGAGATGCTATAAAAATCAATAATCAGCTTAATGGTGCTGAAAGGCAATTGCATTTCTTCCCTCCTCATTTTGTCCAGTAATTTGTCAACTAACTGTACACACCCGTTCCTAGCTAGAATGGTCATCATCCGCTGCACTGTATAAAAATCATGAGTAAATCCTGGCTGGCAAGCTACCCAATTGAAAAATTCCCATGCTGACTCAGGTAATTTGAAATTTCTAAGAATCTTGCAAACAAGGCGAGTTGTCCACACAAGTTTTGCATTCTCTAGGGCAGAAACCTCATTAGGGCTCCAACCATTCAATGCATTTGCCAAGGCTCTTGGGTCCAGCCAAGGCTTCAATCGAACTCTTTCAGCCTCCTTCCTGCTAAGAGAACAATCATTCTCATCATCATCATCCATGTCAGTGTCATTCACATGGTAACCCACATTCCCTATCCTCTTATCTGGTAAGACTTCACATAGAAGATCATCACTCTCATCAATATATCCTGCTTCCTTCATATGCTGTAACAATGAAAGGATAGCTCGACCAGGTAACATTCCTTCCGTCCACATTTGATCAAGTAATTTCCTCACCACGTCATATCTCTTAACACCAACACCATGTACTGCTTTGAGGCGCACTTAATTCTCATCAATGGTAAAGCATTAAAAACATGCAAAGCATCATCCATTTTTTCCAAATTCACGAGATGCTCCAGAACAATCGTATAAGTTCTTGAATTAGGGAGTGCTCCTTCATTAATCATCATATGAAAAATCTCCACAGCTTTAGAATCTTCACCCGTTTGAGCATACAGCTGCATAACAATGTTATAAGGCTCTGTACACACACGGTCCCTGGACTTTCTATACTTTTCCCATGTGACTAGAACCAATTGGATTTCTCCCAATGCAGCATGAAACTGCATAAGATTCATAAAGCTGAACCTAACATTCTTAAAGCTCCTGGCATTGACAGTATCAACGAGAGCATCAAGCTCCGCTTTTTGCCCAGACTTTGCCAAAACATTAGCCAGGGCTTGGATGGAACTCTGCGTATGCACAAAACTCGGGATATTTTTAAGTTGTTCAATGATTAAAAGCGCAGTATCGGCAGAAGGAGCAGAATGGAGGGCATGAGTGACTATAAAAGGATCCAAAAGGAGATCATTTAACGAAGAAATAATCGAATTCGGGGAGTTGGACCGAAGAGCGAGGCATAGAGAGTTTATAACGCTAGCACGGTAGAGATAGTGGGAGACTTTGCTAGGAAAAGGGTCACGGGCAAAGGAGCGAAGTTGCTGGTTCAGAGTATTACTGAAGGTGGTTTGAGTTTGGATCGAGAGGAGTTTCCTAAATGTGATCATATCTTTGTTAAACAATTTAAATATCATATACCCATTAATGATACAGTCGACATGGATTTGAACGTACAGAAAATAATGGTCAGCAATGCTTAAACTGGGAGTTACTGATACAGAAGCAAATCATCGAACACCTGGTGTACCCAACCCGATGCTTAACAAAGCAGAGAAATTTCGTAGCTTCTAAGAGCTATCGAGCTAGGAAGTAGTTCCTTGTACATAAGCAAGCCGATTCGGACTAATAAATAAATAAGGAAGCACAGTTCACATTGTGCTCATTGCTCCTTTTAGGCAGATGTAAGACTTTCTGTGGGAGAGAATAGTACCTTCAGTTTTCTATGAGGTGTCTTGTATAATTAACGTCTTGTTCCATGTTATGCAGCAACAATTTTGTTGGAGCAACCGATTTGCATGAAGAAAATGGTTTACCGTGTGCAGACAGTGAACGGTAAGCATTGTGCTTTTTATTTTTTCCCCTTTTGTTTTTCATATAAATGAAGTTATAGTTGGATTTAATTTATATATTTAAAAATAAAACAATTAAGGTTAATGTCACAATTTATACCTCAATTTTGCCAGTTTTTGTATTTATATACATAAAGTTTAGATTTATCTACTTATATACCTAATCAAAGATTTATTATTGTCGTTTACATTTCAATTAACTTTAATTCACATTATTAATACAACCAGTACAATTAGACAATAGAGTGGCTACTAACGGCCTTGAAGGGGTCGTTTAACCTCGACCGATGGCCACCAACTACCTCCGATAAAATTGTAAGCTGCAACATTCTTAAAAAAAATGGATTGTAAGACCTATTGGCAACCATAGATGGTTGACCACAATGAAAGAGGATTGTGCAAGCCCCTTCAAGCCATGGATGGTTATTGCATCGACTAATCATATTGACTAAACTAATGATGTGAATTAAAGTCAACTAAAGTGTAGACAATGATAACTAAATTTTTAATTGTATATATAATTAAATAAGTGAAAACTTTAGATATATAATTGCAAAAAATAACAAAGTTAAAGTATAAACTATGAAATTATTCCAAATAATTGTAATTAATGGTGATTTATTTATTATATAATGTAGTGAAATAATCATTAATTGACATGTGTCATTATGAGATTAATGGAAAATGCATTGGAGTTAACAATAAAATGGTTGAGGATTTTAATAGAAAATTCAAAAGATTAAGAATTTATCTTATTCAATTAGCATAAGCATCTACATAAGGCATACTAGTTTTTTTTTTTTTCTTTTTAGTAGAATAGACTAATATTTATTTATATATAAACAAGATTACAAAAGTAAGTTCATGGGGTATCCCAATTGTTTTACAAAAGAGAGGCTAAGGCCTCTATTGTTTATAGGGCAACAATACTCTTTTTAGTAGTTAAAAAAGGCAAAATGTCTTGATGCAGTAGCATCAAAACTTCATGTGGTGGTACAAATATAATTGCTTCCTTGAAAATTTTTCTTGCCTCATTGGAGAGATAGTTTGCTACCATGGCACAAAAATATTCTTGTTTTTAGGAAATCTTGGATTGTTTCCTTGCATAAAGAAAGCACATGTGAATTAAAGAGTGGCTAAGCAATATTTCTTGCTAACATATCAATTATAGTTCTGAATCCGCTTGTATTGCTATCCTTCGTACTCTTATCTTTATGCCGAAATCCAATCTCCAAAATAACCCCCATAACTCAGCATTTACTATATCTATTTAGCCTAGTTTATATGAGAAACTGACCACCTATTGACTTCTATCATTTCTAACAACCCCTCCTATTGCAACTTCATTATTTTGGGTTAAAAGGGATGCATTTGTGTTTAATTTCAACTAACCTTTAGGTGGGGTTGTCTAAGTCACATTTTTATAAAGTTCCTACTTTAATTGAGACTTTTGAAAAATGTTTGTGACCCAATATTAGTTTGCTAGCTCTTAGTAAGTATCCAAGCTTTTGTGAGATTAGTTTTCTTATTATTTTCAAAAATTAGTTTATTTTGTCACTTTGAAGCTTACCATAGGAAAAAGATTAGCATAACTTCCATTGGTGTTTGTAGATTATTGTGCACTCTCTTATTTGTATAACAACATGTTTCTTTTGAGGGTGTTGTTATGATCTACTTCTATACCCCTTTATTGTAGGAAGGCTTTTATCTTAAGACAAGTGATGAGTGTATGTTTCACATTCTCATTAGGATCTAGGCATCGTAAGCAGTAATGCACTTATATATTTTGTTGCCCAAAAATAAAGGTCAAGAGCATCACCCTAAAATATGCTTACCATATAAAAATCTATAGTTATTATGACACCTACAATTTCCATGTTTAGCTACAATTTCCATGCTCTTGATACATGTCCTTAAATAATAGTTATAAATAAAATTCTTATAGGTTGAAGTTTGTGCCTTAGTCCATTCCCATATGCATGTCAGTAGCATGTTTTCTCATATTACATGGCTCAAATTGTTCAAAATTTGTTGTGATTGTGAAATTTCAAAACCAACTAAATCGTCTTTCCAAGGGGTGATGCTCTTCTAAGCTTAGGCAATTGTTAATGTCTCCTTTTATTAGCCTATTAAGTCTTTTACGTAGCTACTAAGAGTTATAAGCCTTATCTATTTGTCATGTCAGAAATTTATAGTTTCTCAATTTCCTAACTAAATACAGCTATGCTCCAACAAACTATGTTTCCTTATACTACACTTCCATAAAAGGGGATGAAGTCATTGCTATTAACAAGTGTTTACTCTTACATAGCTCCTATACTTTTCAAAGCAATACTTACTCCAAAGAGTGAGCTTTTGATGAAAAGCCAAAGCTCTTTTTATTGATATCAAATTTTTATTTTGGTACGTAGGTATTTGTAAAACAAAATGCAACTACAAAGGGTGCTAGAGGGTATTTCAACATAGACACTCTAATGCCTATGCCAATCTTTTTATAGAGAAAGGAATTATAATGTAACATGAAAAGTATGAGAATAAAAAGTAAGATCCCTTACCTAAGGATCTTCCCTCCTATTTATAGTGGACAGGTGGATATTTATACCTAGACCGGGCTTTAGGAGTTTGGCTTAAGCCACCATCTTATTAATTCTAGTCTTTCGCCCATTTATAAAAAATACCTATCAACAATTTTCATTTTAAAGAGATGGTTTCAAACTTTTAAGTTAATGAAACCAAGTCCTCCATGTTGCATGGGCTTATAGATTTGACCTAAAGATATCTAATGTATTTTTTTGGTATTACTTTTTTTTTTTTTCTAATAGAAGGAGTATGTAAATTTTTCAATAGAGTCAATGGTTCTAGAAGGTAAACTTAGTGCTTACATATGATATGTGGGAATGGCACTTAAGGTGTACTTAATAAGAATTGCTCCTCTTGTCATGCTTAACAATTTACCTTTCTAACCCATCAACTTACTATTAATTTTTTTTTTCCCCGTTAACTCCTCAAAGTCTTATGGTTTGGGTTGCACTCTTTTACTTATTAGAAAGCTAGGCATTTTCCTAAGCTTATTACTTTGCTTGAACCCCAACATTTGCTTTATGTTAGCCATTTGACAAGTAGGGTATATTTTGAGAAGAAAATCAAAGACTTTCCTAAATTTATTTGTAGACCTAACCATTATTAGAAGAGCTCTAAGATGTTCTTTATATATTTTGTTGTTTTATGACATGGTTCTAAGACTAGTAAGATATCCTCTACAAAGAGCATATAAGATATATGCAAATTCAATTTTCATATTTTAACTGGTTTCACTTTTGCTCTTTTATGTTAGCCTTAATGAGCTTACTCAAAATTTCCATACCTATAATGAATAGATATGGGAGAGTGGCTTGCCTTGGTGAATCCCCTTTGTGGCTAGGAAGCATCTAGTATTTCACCATTCACTAAGACTCATGTTGAGACAAAAGTGATATATGATTGAGTGAGCTTCACCCATTTATTTGGAAAATTTAAGGCTCTTAACGCATTTAGGAGATAGTCCCATTTAATACGGTTAAAAATTTTTCTAAGTTCAAGATTGACGATCATGATGCCCTTTTGTTGTCTCTTATTTCTTACATTGTGCAATAGTTCATGTAGTAGCATGATATTATCAAAAGTAAACCTTTTTAGTATGAAATTGGCTTATGATGAATATATGAGATCATTGAGACAAGGTCAAATGTGGTTGGCTATGATTTTGGCAATCACTTTGTAAATCATGTTACAAAAACTGATTGGTTGCAATTGACTAATTTCATTTGCTCTTATATATTTTGGATGATGACTATGAGAGTGCCATTTATATTTTCTTTGATTGTCTAGTTTTCAAAGGTTTGCTTTAATAATTAAAAAATTGACTCCTTTACAATGTTTTGACAATTTTTATAAAATTTTGCATATATGTTGTCATTGCCAGTTGTTTTATGCGAGCCAATGCTAGACATAGCATGCTCAACTTCTTCCCATGTGAGTGGCTCTAAGAGATTTAGGGCTTTGTTTAGGTTGAGTCCATCATATAAGGTGGTTGGTAAATTTTTTCTCTTTGAACTTAGACTTTTGAGGTGCTTTACAAGCTCTAAAAGAAGCTAATTGCCTATTGCTTAAGTGAAGGTGGGTCTGTAATCTAATTTCCTATTGAGTCTTTTGGTCACCAAATGTTATTTTTTGTTCTCTCAGTAAGGACTAAGCATGGTAATATTTGATCTTTCGCTCCCTATCTCTTATTCATTTTTGCTTAAATTTCCACTTTCACATGTATTCTTCATGTTTGAGCACTTGATTAAGTTGGTGTCTAAGTTGATGCTCCAAAGATAAGTACTCATCTATAGGATAGTTAGCAATTTTACACTCAATTTCTATTAATTTTTTAAGATTTCCCTTTTCTTTGTTCCTGGGTAGCTAAAAATATTTTTGTTCTAATCTCTAAGGGTCTCATGGAAATCCAATAAAGCTAAGAATAGATTATTTCCATTTCTTGTCCATATAGATTTGATTAAGCTTAAGAAAGTTAGGTAGGATAGCTACATGGCCTGAAGTCCCAATGGCTTATTGTTCTATTCATTAGGCTAAAAAGGTTCAGTTTGTAACAATATCAGACAATGTTTGATACTATTTTTTTCTATGTGTTTGATGATAATGTTAGGAGAAAGGCTTTTCTAGCTATAATTTGTCCATCCTCTATCTATTTAGAATTATGTTAAATTGGTGATGTTTTTTCTATTTGACCATATGAAGCTAAGACCCACAAATCTTGAATGTAAGAGTCTGTGTTCCGATATAAAAGTATAAAAAGGTTCTATTTTCCTTAAGTTAAAAGGTGTTGCTACCCCCTCCCCACTACTTACCTACCTCGTAGCCAAACCTAATTTCTCATTTGCCTTTACAATATCATTGAATTATCCAACAAGCACCATGGCCCATTTCTTATAGTTGAGTAATAGTATCTAAGTTTTTACTAAAGTAATTTCCTAATACTACAACTATTACCAAAATAAATGGTAATAGAATACTAAGAAGTATTTGAAGGCCTAACCAAGACCATCGTATGGATTTCTTAGGTAGATATAAGTAACTGTGAGTGAAATTTGGAGCTAGAGCAGTAAAAGTCCCCCTTTGCCTCCTTTTACCTCTGAACAAGTCGTTCCATCATAAGGAAGTTCATAAGCCAATTCGTATGTGGTAATGAAATCCATCTTGGTCTCTACCAATAGCAACATGTCAAGTGAAAGATCATACACTAATTCCCTTATTACATTAATCTTTCTAAGTGAGTTTGCCCCTCTTTTGTTCTAAGAAACCACTTTGATGGGTCTATAAGCATTAAGTAAGGACTATGGATCCATAAGAGTTGTTGTTAGTTTGAAAAATTTTGGAAGTCTTGTTACTAAATATTTTCACGAACTTAACTTAAGAATCAATCTAGATAACTTGTATTAATCTCTAATAAAAATCTGCACAAAATTCAAATTATTGAATTTCAATTTAAATTATTAATCCGTTATACTTAATACATTCAATCCAAATCTTGATATTTCTTAATTTCTTCTAAATTAGTTTTAGCTTATCTTCAATAGATTTTGAATGTTGAAATAAATCCTTCTAAAAAGGTTGGTGATATTTGTGTAGTAAATTTTGCCATATCTCCTTTTAAATTTCAAGCCTTATCTAAATCTTTTTCAAATTTGATCCTTATCTTGTGGGCCCATCGATATCTTCCACATAGTTATCCATCCTGATGTTAATCTTATCTCTTAAAATGATCTTATAACATATAGTTTGTTGCAACTTTATTATTCTTTCAGTAGCAACCAAGCTTCTAGTCATTTACGATATTGAATTATTTGAACTTTTACATGAAGCTTGAAACTTGTGTAACTTCCTTTAAAAAATGCATTGAATAAGAATGCTAGATGCAATTCTTATCTTTAATAGCTTCTTAGACAAATCTAATTTGAAACGACCTATAACAACTAAATAAATTCCAACTTAATTAAAGAAAATACGATATGAAACTTTATGACTTTGATGATATGAAAAATTCAATCTTAATATTCATCCTTCTTTATTAAGATTGATCCTCATGGACTTTTAACCCAACTTTTGTGAAATGGGATTAAACATATTTGTAGATCACAATTAAACAACCAAGAGATGGGTTAAGCATGTAGGGGTGGGGTTGGCGAATTGGTTACTTTTTAAAATTTTGAGAAACAAAGATCTTAGAAGAAAAAAGGACCCCTTGGTTACTTAAATGATTGGTGTGAAAGTAAATGAGAAAATTAATAATAAAATTAAAGTATACGAATATAAGAGAGTAGAGATAGAAAATTAGGCAAATTAAATTATAATGATTCAGTCTTATATCTACTATACTCTTCTAGCTCTATTACTAGTGATTCGGTTCTTCTCACTGAAGTCATTTCACTATCCACTTTTCAACAAAACAAAACTTGAGAGATTACAGCCACAAAGTCCTCTGCTCTAACTTACTTACTCTCTCTTCAGGCTAATACTCAAATCTATAGAGTTTACATAAGTCTCTCACAAATATATACACAACAAGCTCTCAAGGAAATACAAGAAATGATAAGGAAATGACATAATAGATCCTTAGCAAATAAGTACAAAATAAGGTAGTATGTTGAAAACAAAATATGCTTCTGATCAATCTTTTGTTGTTATTATCTTTTGAGAATGATATCGAAAAAAATCACTATGGTACTTGTATGTATTTTTCTTGTTATCTTTCTCTTTGAATCTTCGAGTCTTTATATACTTATGCTTTGAAATGGCTGAATGGTAGAACTATGGAAGGTCAATATTTTATTTTAACCTTTTTATCTTAGCTTCGAAAATTTGCAATAATCTTTATAAGAGAAGAAAAATTTGCTTAGTTGTTGCCTTTGATTCAATTAGTCCAAAATTCTATATAAACTTTAGAGATCCTTTCCATAGTATTAAGTGTTGTAAATTAGACCTTTTAAAGATAAACAATTTTTCCTTTTTAAAGCATTAATCGTACTATAAGGAAAGAAATCTTCTCTTATTTTTGTCTTCTTAAAAATATGCTTTGTAGAAAGTCTTTGAAAATCAATTTCTTAGTCAAATATTATTCTAAAGATTACAACCCTTACTAAAATTTAGAAATGCTTAGTGTAGCATAGCCAAACTTTACCTTACATAATTTTGATTTGAATTAAATTGTATCCCTGTAGATTTTATCCTACTATATTTTTTAAACATATTCAATAGATAGAGCTAGGTCTTCCTTCAGATTATTAAAACTACTCTTAATTTGATCCGTATGATTTGTTCCTGGATGAGATGCATTTACGTTCTAGATCTTATTTCTAGACCTTCTAACATATCATCTGATTGACCTTCTGATAATTCTTAGAACGTGAGGATTCTTTTTCATCTCTTTTTCCTATACACTTGAACTGTTACTATACACTTAGATACACCCATATTTACATTATATACAAACATACATCCTAAAAAATGTATCCCTTTTATTATCATCAAAATACATGATAGGAACGTAACATTCTCTTTCCATTTGGTGATAACAAAACTTTAGTAAAGTAAATGCAAAAATTTAAATGCAACCAGAGAAAGGGATGGAAGACGAGGTGTGTGGACTTAAGGGGATATGAAAAGATTGCTAATAGGAAGGCTTATACCTGAACCGTACTTGTAAGAACAATGCCAAATTGCAAGAGTTTCCTTAAGGAAACTAAACTGTGGATAACTATGTTAGGGAGTTCTATGTGTTGACGATCCAATCTAATGTAAATAAGCTTAAGGCTTTCATTATATCGAGATTTATCTCAAGACATAGATATGAGATTTGTAATATTATGGAAGTGTAGAGGTTTTTCACATTATAGAAGGCTATTAAGATTGCTTAAAGGGTTAAGAAACAAAGAAGAAATGCCCCTATCCAACTTAATTTGAGCTCTGCTTAAGTTGTTTTCCTACATTGAGCTAATCACCTAAAGATAGGAAGGTCTACCTAAGTTGATGATGTGGGTAATTGACGTGCTGATGGAAGAGGTGATGTGAAGATTAGACCTATTGCCAAACCAGTCAAGAAGGTGCATGAGAAAGGACGATCCTTAGGTTGCAAGATAAGTGAGGTAAAGTATTTCAAGTGCTTGGGTAATGGATACATGGCTGTTAAGTGTCTTAACCAATGTGTTATTATCCTTCGAGGTGATGAAGTAGACAGTACAGATGAGAGTGAGCTAAAGAAGGAAGAAAAAGATGCTAGAAGAGCTAAAAGTGAGGATGTGGAAGAGACCTGTATCTATGCTGACTAAGGAGAAGTCATGACCATGGTATTATTAAGGTGAGTGCTAAAATCAATGCCATTTGAGGAATATTAGAGAGAAAATCTATTCAACGCTAAGTATACCATTAAGAGACATTTGTATACAATCATAGTAGACAGTAGAAGTTGCATGAACATTGCTGCTCACTCCCTTGTACAAAAATTAAGGCTATTGACCTCTAAGCATCCTCGACTATACAAGTTATATTGGCTAAATGACAAAGGAGCATTACACATGACCGAATAAGTTACCATGCCATTCTTTGTAAGGAATGTTTATGGGGACAAAGTAGTGTGTGATGTTGTCCTTATGGAAGCTTTACACTTACTATTGGAAGACCTTGGTTATTTGACCAACGTGTTGTATACGATGGTTACAAGAACTCATATGCCTTTCCAATAGATGGAAAGAAGATAGTGCTACAAACCATGAAACCTAGCTAAGTGAATGAAACTCATAATTAACTCACTTGAGTAAGCAAGAAGAAGGCTTTAGTAATGAGTCGAAGGAAACTCCGAACTATTTAGAAGGCTAATGAGCCTAAGTTTCCACTAATTCAAAGGTTGTTGGATCTAAGAGACTTAGTTAGTGTCCTAGAAGAGGTTCGAAGGTTAATAGATGAGTTCCCCAACTTATTCCCTAAAGAGTTACCTAAAGGACCACCCCTAATATGAAGCATTGAACATTGCATTGATTTACAGCTTAGTGTAGCCCTACTAAACGAACTTGCCTATGGAATGAACCCCAAATAGGTAGCTAACTTGAAGAAATAAGTAGACAAGCTTATAGAGCGAGAGTATGTAAGGGAGAGCATGAGTCCTTATATCGTACTCACCTTGTTCGTTTTGAAGAAAGATGGTTTATGGCATATGTGCAACAACAACTAAGCTATTAACTACATTAATGTAAAGCATAGGTATCTAATATCAAGACTTGAAGACATGTTGAATGAGCTTCATGTCGCCAAAATATTCTTAAAGATTGATTTGCGAAGTGGTTACCATTAACTTCACATAAGACCCGGTGACAAGTAGGAGACTGCATTTAATATGCAACATGGTCTCTACGAGTTATTGTTTATGTCATTTGGACTTACTAATGCACCAAGCACTTTTATGAGGCTTATGAACTATGTAATGTGCCCCCTTATCGAGAAGTGTGTGGTCATGTATTTTTGAAGAGGTAAGCTACGTGGATAAAGTTCATGGAAGGTTTTTCCTATGTGATCAAGCATGAAAAGGGAAGCATGAATGTAGTTGCTAATGCTTTATCACATTGGTACATTTCGCTAACCACTCTACAAATAAAGCTATTAGGATTCTCTCTTATTATCGAGCTATATGCTTAAGTCTCACACTTCAATCCTATCCTTGAGAAGTGTCAAGAAGGAATTTCTATTAGAGAATATTATGTAAAGGATGGATATTTGTTCAAGGAGAGAAGGCTGTGTATACCAAGTTGTTCCTTATGCATGCTATTGGTTATGGAAGCTCATAGTAGTGGATTATTTGACACTTTGGCAAGACCAAAACAGTTGACCTTCTAAAAGAGAACTTTCATTGGCCTAGTATGGCTAAGGATGTGCATAGGGTTGTCAGTAGTTGTGATGTGTAAAAGATGGCAAAGGGAAGATGGGAATTGCATGAAGAATACATGCACTTACCAATGTCTACCTTACCTTAGGCTAACTTCTACATGAACTTTGTCTTAGGGTTGCCCTGAACATCAATAAGATGAGATTCAATCCTTATAGTCGTAGATCATTTTAGCAAAATGGCATACTTCATTCTGTGTGATCGAACTAACAATGCTTTTATGTATTGTTGATTTGTTTTTGTAAGACATCATTCACCTATATGGAGTCTCAAAGTGATGGGTTACCAACCACTAGCCCAATCACTCAAGCATGCCTTGAGGCCTCCAATCTCTCACCCAATAGATTCTCTCTTGTTAACCTATCGTTGACAAGAAACGGTATATTGAAGGAGAATGGTTGAAGTCCTTGAGAGCTTCAAGTGGTTGTTCTGTGCTCTATTCATTATCTTGTACAAATGCTGACCATCCTCTAGCCGAAAGCTTTGTACCGAGTGATTAGACATTCACCTGTTGAGAGTTTATTACCAAGTAAAGAGATCTACCTCCCGGGCCAAATATTTCTCTCTCAGCCTCTTACTCAACTCTCATAGCATCTCCTTCACATCTCAACCTTTGTCTCTACACATCTTAACTCCTCCCACCTGCTAGGCTTAGAGAACCCTAGCATGGAACCAATGTTGTGCTGCTACTTATCCGTTTCATCTGACATTGTACTATTTTTCCCTTTTACCCTTTTCGTATGTACTAAGAATCCCTTTTTTGTATATGCCATTTTGTAATTTCTTCATTTGTATTGTTGCCCTAGGGACTTACTATAAATAGTCCCTTCTCCTTGTAAGCCGAAATCGAACTTTACACAAAAACATTGACTATTCTATTATTGTGAGACGTCTCTCTCTAAGTCTATTTTTTATATATTCTTATCTAATCTTGCCGAGTAGCTCAGGATTAGTAGCAGGTAAACCTTGATATCAACTTGTGCATCATATCAAGTGAAGTGTCAAGTCGCGTTGTGTTCATTGGTGTATCATATCCTCCAAGCAGCTTCATATCAGCTACTTTAGTTAGTTCAAAGTCCTATTCATTCTACTTTCTTCAATATTTCAAATGACCTATTTAGTTCAACCCTACTATGGTAAGTCCTAGTAATAGCTAAGCTCCTAGACATGTCATATAATCTTAGTATCAAAGCTTAAGGTTGTAACCCAAAGCTATGTGACAATAGTCTCTACTTGTTTGTTAGTTAAGATACTTTGTTTTCGTTTAGAAGAATAGAGTAAGTCATAGTTCAAGTTTGAGTGGTACTTGTGTATGAGTGAGTAAGGGTTTTTTGTGTGAAGAGTATTTTTTGAAGTTTTGTTTTGAGAATGTCGAATCCTAATGTTTAGGGAGAAATTAATGATGCCGATAGTGATGCTCATGGTCGTGGTCGAGTTACCTAACAAATACCATATACTACTGATGAGCAAATACAAGATCTTACTACTATTATAGCCAACTTAGCTATCTCAGTAAACAAAGTCTTAGAGACTGGACTACGTGAGAGAGTTTCTGAGTAGGGCTAAGAGATGAGAGATAGGTCGAGAAGGTAGATGAATGAGTGAGTACCAGAAGCCTTTCTAATGAACCAAGTACTACTGTGCCCTATCGATAGAGCCATAAGGAGAAGATTAGAGTTGGACGAAATGGAAGAGTATGAAGAAGAAGAAGACCAGTACATCGGGATTAATGAGTGTAAGTTTAGAACGCCAAAAGGTGTTGAACACCTTAAGGTACAGATGCCAAGCTTCAACGGGTCCGATAGTACTAATAACTACCACGATTGGGAGGAGAAAATCGAAAAGATATTTGACTTTTATGATTATGAAGATGTTATCCGTATACGAGTGGTCGCATTAGAATTTTCTAGATATGTAGCAATGTGGTGGAAGAAACTGCAGAATGTTCACCTGAAGGCCTAATGCAAAGTTCGGACATGCAACAAAATGAAGAGGGTCCTGAGAAGTAGATTCGTTCCCGAACACTACAAATAAGACACTTTTAGACGGCTCCAAGACTTAAGGCAAGGTAACAGATCAGTAAATGACTATGTCTAAGAGTTTTAGTTGCTTATGATCCGTTGTGATGTTGATGAACCTGAGACACTAACTATAGCATGATTCATCTCTAAGCTAAGGACTGAGATTGATAACATAGTAGAACTGCAGAGTCTTACAACTTTAGATGAAGCCATTTGAGTGGTATAGAGAGTTGTAAGGCAAAAGTGGAACTAGATTAGTCGAGTGCTAAGTGGTCAACCTATGCTGCCTAATAGGGGCAGCATGTCGAGTCAACTAGGGAATGACTAAGCATCAAACAATTCCGAAGTGGAACATTGAGGGCCTATGCCAAGCCTACCAAAAGAAGGTTGAGGTAAGACTAAGGCCAAGGAACCTAAGGTCCAAAGAGACCAAGGTTGGTGTTTAGGAAGAAAAACTCGAGAAATCAAATGTTTTAAATATCTTGGTTATGGACACGTAGCTAGTTAATGTCCCAACCACCAAGTTATGACCATAAAGGGAGATAAGCCTTAATTTGAAGTAGAAAGTACCAGTGAAGTAGAGGAAGAAGGAGGAGTTGAATAGATGCTGGAAGAGTTTCAAGAAGACCCCAATGTCGAGACACCTCCCAAGGGTGGTACTGAGTAATATTTTATCATCAGACGATCTCTTAGTACATTTGTAGCAAAAGAGAATGAGTAGAGGGAGAACCTCTTCCATACAAATTGTCGAGTGAATGGCAAGCTATGTGCTATGATCATTAACAGAGGGAGTTGTACCAATGTCATTGCATAAGGGGTAGTCAAAGCCATGAAATTGCCAACTCTCCCATACCTTAAGCTGTATAAGATTCACTATCTAAATAAGAAAGGAAGCTTATATGTTATCGAGCAAGTTAAAGTACTGATTACCATAAGTGATAGATACAAGGACAAAGTGTTGTGTGATGTCCTTCCGATGTGTGCTTCTCATATATTACTCGACCAACTATGGCTATTTGACTTGAGGGTGTTGTACGATGGGTAAAGCAACACCTACATGTTCCAAAAGGACAAGAAGAAAATAATATTGACACTTATGAGTTCGAAGGAAGTATAGGAAGCTTAAGAAAAGGTTTCTAAATTTATATAATGGAAGTCTTTGGTGATTTTCTGAGCTTAGTTTGCGTGAGAAGTGAAGGCCAAGGACTATGTGCTTCTTTTAGTTAGGAGACTCTTGGAAGTAAGAGATGCCGAGAACTACCCAATTGAAGTAAGGGCTCTACTAGAAGAGTATTCTAATCTATTCCTTACCGAGATATCGAAAGGATTACTACCTTTAAGGGGCATTGAACATTGCATTGATCTTCAACTTAGAGTAGCCCTACTGAATCGACTTACTTTATCTTGAGCAGGTAGCCGAGTTGAAAAAGCAAGTTGATGAATTGGTGGGTTACAGCCATGTTTGAGAAAGCATAAGCCTATGTGTCGTCCACACCATGCTAGTACCTAAGAAAGGTGGGTCATGGAGAATGTGCATTGACATCCGTACCATTAACAAAATTACTATTAAGTACTAATATTTGATCCTACAATTTGATGATATACTTAATGAGTTGCGTGGTGCACACATCTTTTCAAAGATAGATTTGAAGAGTGGCTACCACCAAATATGAATGAGATCAATAGATGAATGGAAGATGGCTTTAAAGACATGGGATGGTCTATTCAAATGGACAATAATGCCATTTGGTCTGACTAATGCATTGAGTACTTTTATGTGGCTCATGAATCATATACTGATGGCATTGATTAGCAAATGCGTTGTAGTTTACTTTGATGACATTCTTGTCTACAGTACCGACCTCATCACCTAGGTTAAACACTTAAGATTGGTGTTCAAGCCCTCCATGCCAAGAGATTATTCGACAACCTGAAGAAATATGTGTTCTATCAAAGTGAGGTTGTATTCCTCATATATGTTGTTTTAGAGAGGGGAGTTTAAGTTGATGACGAGAAAGTTAAAGCTATTCTAGAGTAACACTGACTAGTGTTGCCAAAGTCAGGAGCTTCCATAGTCTAGCTTCATTCTATTGAAGATTCATTTGGGACTTCAGTTCCATAACAGCATCTTTAACTGAACTGACCTAGAAGAATTCTAAGTTTAAGTGGTTAGAGAAAGCTTAGAAAAGCTTTGAAGCTATAAAATCTAATCTAATGTCTACCCTAGTACTCACCCTACCAGATTTTGAGAAAGTTTTTGAGGTTGAATGCGACGCGTCGGGAGTTAGCATTGGTGCTGTCCTTATACAAGAGTGCTAACCTATTGCCTACTTCAACAAAAAGCTCCTTGGTGCTGCCTTAAATTACTCAACCTATGACAAGGAGTTCTATGCCCTTATCCGAATACTCTAGAATTAGCAGTATTATCTATTGTTGAGAGAATTCATCATATATTCGGATCATGAATCTCTTAAGCATCTTCGCAAGTAATAGAAGCTTTCTTAATGTCATACCAAATGGGTTGAATGCTTAGAGACCTTTTACTATGTCATTAGAAATAAGAAGGGGAGCACCAAAATATTAGCTGATGCTCTTTCTTGCCATTATGCCCTCATTACAACATTGCAAGCTAAGGTGCTAGGATTTGGCACTTTGCTTGATCAATATAAGCATGATCTACATTTTAGAGCCTTAGTGGCTAAGTACAGTACTGGAGGAGCTACGAAAGGATTCTACTTGAGTCAGGGGTTCTTGATGAAGGGTAAATAGGTTTGTGTGTTGAGTGATTCATCAAGAGAGCTACTCGTTTAAGAAGCTCATATTGGGGGTTTGACTAGCCATTTTAGGGAAAAGAGGACGACTGAGATATTGAAGAAGCATTTCTACTGACTTAGGATTATGAGTGATGTGCGTCAAATACTTGAGAGGTGTGAAGTGTATAAACATGTGAAGGGGAGGAGAAAGCCTTATGAGGAGTACACACCCCTACCTATCCTAGAGCGGCCATAGATTGATCTAAGTATGGATTTCATACTCAGCCTTCCCTAAACATTGAGAAGACATGACTCAATCATGGTGGTGGTCAATCAGTTCAACAAGATGGGCTACTTCATCTCCTACCACAGAATTAATGATGCTTTATTCATCACTAACCTCTTTTTGCAGGAAATTGTACGGTTACATGGAGTGCCGAGGAGCATTATATCTGATCGTAACTTGAAGTTCACAAGCTTCTTTTAGAAGACCATGTAGAAGAAGCTCGGTACTAAACTCATGTTCAGTACTTCTTGTTAACCCCAAATAAATGGCCAAACTGAAGTTATGAATAGAACCGTCAGTAGCCTCCTTTGAGTAGCTATTGGGAAGAACTCACATGACTGGGATTTATGCTTGCCCATCATTAAATTTGCTTACAACCGCTCGACTTACAGCTCAACTGGAACATCACCTTTTAAGGTCATTTATGGACTTAACCCAAACTTACCCTTAGATTTAATTAGTAGTTTGATTATACAAGGGGAAAGTTAATCCAGCCTACAACACGCCGAGGAATTCTGGAAGTTGCATAAGAAAATTACCGAACAACTAGCCAAGATTATGGCCCGATAGAAGGAAGAGGGAAGCCAAGGAAGGTAACTTGTCATTTATGCCCCTGGAGACCTTATTTGGATCCATCTTAATAAGGAACACTTTCTTGATAAAAGGACAAACAAACTATCTCCTAGAGTAGATGGGCCTTACAAGATCCTTAAGTGCATTAATGATAACGCCTATGAGGTTGAACTACCCGAAGGGTACGGCATGTCAACCACATTCAACGTTGCCAACCTGATGCCTTATATGCTAGATGATGACGAGGACCATGATTTGAGAGCAAATCTCCAACAACCTCGAGGAGTTGATGGGTTACTAACCACCAGCCCAATCATTCAAGCATGCTTCAGAGGCTTCTAGTCTCTTACTTGATAGATTCTCTCTTGTTAACCTACCGATGACAAAAAACAATATAATGAAGAAGGATGGCTAAACACCCTGAGAGCTCCAAGTGGTTATTATGTGCTCTGTTTGTTATCTTATGCCAATGCCGACTATCCTCTAGCTAAAAGTTTTATGCCTAGTGATTGGACGTTCACCTACCAAGAGTTTACTGTCGAGTAAAGAGATCTACCTCCCTAGCTGAGTATTTCTCTTTCAACCTCCTACCTAACTCTTACGACATCTTCTTCACATCTTACCCTCTATCTTTACATGTCTTGACTCTTCTCACCTGCTATGCTTAGAAAACCCTAGCACATAACTAATGTCTTGTTACTACTTGTTCATTTCATCTAACATTGTATTATTTTTCCCTTTTACTCTTTTTCGTATGTATTAGGAATCCTCTTTTTATATATGTCATTTTGTAATTTCTTTATTTGTATTGTTACCCTAGGGACTTACTATAAATAGTCCCTTCTCCTTATAAGCTAGAATTGAACTTTATACAAAAACATTGAATATTTTGTTCTTGTGAGACATCCTTCTCTAAGTCCATTTTTCATACTCTTATCTAATCTTACCAAGTATCTCAAGATTAGTGGTAGGTAGATCTTGACACCAATTTGTGCGTCATATCAAGTGAAGTGTTAAGTTGTGTTGTCTTCATTAGTATGTCGTATCCTTAGGGCAGTTTTATATTAGCTACTCTAGTTAGTTTGTAGTCCTATTTATTCTACTTTCTTCGATATTTCAAAGGACCTATTTATTTTAACTATACTGAGGTAAGTTCTAGTGATAACTAAGCTCCTAGCATATCATGAAGTCCATCGTATTAGATTAGGATACAAAATTCTTGAGCTATTTTTGAAAGACTATGGAACAGTCTTAGCACTAAGCTCATACTCAACTCAAGTAGTCACCCCCAAATTGATGATTAAACTGAGGTAGTGAACAGGATGCTAAGCACTTTAATCCGAGCTACTGTGGGTAAGAATCTAGGGGACAAGGATTTATGCCTACTTATTGTAGAGTTCGCCTATAATCGAATTGTCTATAGCACTATTGGAAAGGGCCCCTTTGAGATCATCTATGACTTTAAGCTAACCATTCCACTTGATTTAGTTGACACCCTAACAGCTCCTAAAGAAAGCTAATTCGAAGTTGATCGAACCCAAATATTTCAAAAACTACATCTATATGTAGCCTATAAGATCGTCAAGTTCAATGAATAATAGCAAGAGATTGATAGTTGTGGCCGCCAAGTTATTTCTTTCAACCTAAGTGATCTTATATGGATTTACCTCACCCGAGAAAGATTTCCATACCTTATAAAGCATAAGTTGTTGCCTAGAGCTAATGGAACATTTAAGGTCCTAAAGAAGAACCATTGTAATGCCTTAAAGAAGAACCATTGTAATGCCTACTAGATCAAACTACCCTAGAACTATAATCTCTCTCCTACTTTCAAAATATCCAGCCTGATTTCCCATCAGTTAGTCGAAGTAGATGTGAGATTCAGAGAAGAATAGCTTGGAGAGGATTGCATGGATATGAGGTCAAATCCTTCTAACCCCTAAGAAGATGATAAGAATCAACATCACAACCTAATTACTACGAGCTAAGCTAGGGGATTTTAAGGATTCACATGATGTGTCTTAGCTAAAGAACCACTAAAAGAAGAAGATTCTATCTATACCTAAGGTTTATTGTACTTCAACTGCCTATAGTGCTAAGCATTGATTATAGCTAAGACAGCCTTGAGCTGACAAGCACTAAGCTCTTACTTGAGCTAACAAATTCTACTTTCCGACTAGGATCAAATACTATTCCAAGCCTAGTGACAAGCATCGACTTGATTCAGATCAAGACAGCATAACACATTCTAATCTCTCACAACTTTGCTGAGCTGTCCTCCTTAAATGCTAAGCTATTTCAACTTTTGAATACTACATTTCTTCAAGAGTAGTTGAGTAACATTTCATCCAAATGGAGAACAACACATGTCCCTTAACATAACATTTTAGAATGATTCTCTTTTCTGTAAATTGTACCCCATTTTATCATTTTTACCCTTTACAGCATGTACTAGGAATTTCTTTCGTATTTTACACCTTTGTCTTTTCCTACTTCATGTAACCATAAGAGAGGTTAGTTTATAAACCCTTCTCCTTGTAATGCATAGATACAATTTTTTGAATGTTTTGAAATACAATTTATCTCGTTTAAGAACACTAGCTTGTGTCTATTTTTCTATTATATTTTCTCGATTATTGTATTCTATTTTATTGTTTAATGGGGTGGATGTTATAGTTATATAATATAACTATAACATCCACCCCATTAAACAATAAAATAGAATACAATAATCGAGAAAATATAATAGAAAAATAGACACAAGCTAGTGTTCTTAAACGAGATAAATTGTATTTCAAAACATTCAAAAAATTGTATCTATGCATTACAAGGAGAAGGGTTTATAAACTAACCTCTCTTATGGTTACATGAAGTAGGAAAAGACAAAGGTGTAAAATACGAAAGAAATTCCTAGTACATGCTGTAAAGGGTAAAAATGATAAAATGGGGTACAATTTACAGAAAAGAGAATCATTCTAAAATGTTATGTTAAGGGACATGTGTTGTTCTCCATTTGGATGAAATGTTACTCAACTACTCTTGAAGAAATGTAGTATTCAAAAGTTGAAATAGCTTAGCATTTAAGGAGGACAGCTCAGCAAAGTTGTGAGAGATTAGAATGTGTTATGCTNGAAAAAAACAAAGAAAATGAAAATTCTATTTCATTTTTAATTTGATTTAATAGAAATAAATATGATAGAAATAAAAAATTACATAAACTTTGAAATTACTCAAATAATGATAGAATGATTTGGCCTATTGAATTCATTCATGTTATGTAGATTGTATACATGTAGGATAATGAAAAATAAAAAGAAGAGAAGAAATGAAATTCATAAATAAAAAAAAAAAAATTGGTTAGTAAGGACGGTTTTAGTAAAGAATAGTAGTGAGTGATCATAACTCTCACTTGTGTATCATATCAAGTGGAGATTATGCTGAATTGGATTACTTGGTATATAATAGCCAAACGATAGCTACTCAAGTTTTGCTGGAACCTCTCTTGTTTCTTTGTTTCAGTTTGTTGTAGTGTGACCTTTGTGTATATGAACTCAAAGACACATTAGTATCACTTTAGGAATTTTGAAAAAAGGAAAAAAAAAAAAAAGAGAAAACAAAAGTAGGAGCGGGAGAGAAAAGAAAAGGAAAAAATGAAAAAAAAAAAAAACAGAGGAAGAGAAAAGAAGAGGAAGAGTTAGATAACAGGGCAAAAAGAAAAGGGGGAAAAAAAAAAGGAATGAGATTGCCACATGGCAACTTTAGATGCACCAAATTTTAGTTGCCATGTGGCACTGATATGGCGTCACATGTCGAGTGATGAGGCAACATGTGGCCCAATAGATGGGCGTCATGTAAAGCCATTTGACAAAGTCAAAGACCTAAATTCTATTATCTTCTTTCTCCTTGATTATCAAATCTACAGACAAAAAGCTTTAGAGCCTACAACTTAAAAATGGTAATTTATACCCGTAAATTTCTACTTTATTTTGGTATGTTTTTTTTTTTTTTTAGAAAAATATGAAATGAAAAGATCACCAAGTTTACTAATTGGGTACATCCAAATTTCAAACTTTTATTGAGAGAAATTGAAGAAATAAAAATGGTAAAATTGGGTAACATGAATATGTGTATATTATGCACTCGATTTTAATTTAGAAAATTGGAGCATATTCTTGCTATTATACTTGAAGATACTTATAAAAAATGTGTAAGACTAACTCTTAAAATGTTAATGGATATTTAATTTCCTTAAATTCGTGCCAAAACAAATCAAATTGGAACAAAAATGGAAAAAACCCATATACACTTCCATGAATAAAATATGCAATTTTTTTTTTTTTTTTTGAAGTAGGTGTTTCTTGGGCAATAATTAAGCTTCTACACTATAAATAGAGGTCTTGTCTTCTCATCCCAACATAGATAAAGTATTGACAAGCTCTCCAATGGAAGAAACTCTTTGTCTCTCTAGGTCTCACGCTCTCTCTCTTTAATTTCTCTCACTATAGAGCAAATTGAAGAGAGCTAAAATAGGAGAAGATTCCTCATTCATCATAAAAAAAAAAAAAAAAAAACCTAATGCTTGATTTCATTTAACAAAACTTTGACTCATTTTAATTTAAGTTGGAATTAAGATAGGTGTTTTAGGGTTCATGTATATAACTTAGCTTTGTTTTTTATCCAATTAAAATACTTATACTTCGATTTTTTCAAAAATTGACTTAGGGCTTTCAAAGATCTAGGAGTCAAGAGTTAGGAACCGTCAACCCATGTTAAGAACCGGCCTGAAATAACTTGAATTGGACTTGAACCTCTGTGAAGTAAGTCCCCTTTTCCTTCTTCTTTTAGTTTTATTTTAATTCAAGAAATAAATAAAAAATAATAGAAATGAAAAGAAACATAAAAGATAAATTTTCCTATTAATATTTATATGATTTGATAATTTATTTGATTATATGTTAATTAATTATTTAGTGTGTTGCTGTCACCCTCCGAAGCGGTAGAGTTATAATAGCCCTGCCGTGTAAACCATTCTAAGATAGAAGTTGGCCTTACAACCGTTATCTTAGACCTGATCTATATAAGGCATCCACGACTAACCCGCTTTGAAATAAACAGTTTGTAATTTAAATAGATCATTTACCTAAGAAAGTGAGGAAATATATATATATATATATATATTATAATTCAGTTATTACAATTAAAATTTACAATATTTCTTCGTAATATATTTCCTAGTTATTACATTATTTAGAAATGAAAAATTCTAAAGTAAAAGCTTAGACTTTAAAAATATGTGTTTATTCTTCAAATGTTTTTCCTCACTCTCTAGGATCCAGCAGTTGCTAACTTCAGAGTAGTTGTATACCGCTTCTTAGCCAACTCCTGTACGATGTCTATAGGGATGTGAGCAACCGTAGCTCAGTAAGTTAGAATAGAGGATTTAAAACTATACCATAAACACAACAAGGTTATCAATCAACTTATTAAATGCAATGTATGTTTAAGAAAATACCATCGCACGACGTCGTACGACGTTGTCTAACTCGTCGTGAGATTAGAGAAATTGCGCCCGCTCTAATCCGGGTTGAAGAGTTACCGTTAATGCAACAGCTCACGACCAAACCTAGGCTTGTGCAATGGAGACCTCGCTCCTCTCGTGACTACCTTCAAACTATTGACTTCACCCTCACCGTGACCTTCTCACCTGTCACTTAGTTCGACTAAGGATAAAGAAGGGACCCTTTGCAATCCTGCACTATCCCTTTCGAAGGCATCGGTATTTGGCCGGAAAATCCTAAGTTTCCCCTAATGGGTTGCCATACAAGTTCGATTATGATTACAAGTAGTATATTTAATTAAATCCAGTTTAGGGTGATTATTCATTTTATATAAATCATACAATACATGCCAGAATAACAAACAGAATCATAACATCACTCATAATCAAGTACATGTACACAACCAACTATCTAACAAGCACAACCAAGTATAATCTCAAGCCTCCAAAATACAGAAACGTATTAATCCCAATTTACCTTGACTTCTCGCTCATTCACTTGAGGTTCGACTTGCTTAGGCCATCGTTGATCATCCCTATAACACAAACGTGGTTTCAATTTTTCATATAAATATTATAGGTTCGTTTTAACCTATAACGCTTATTGTTATGTTTTGTTTAGGGTTTAATATACCTAATTATCTAAGTCTTAAGTCTTTTACAATTATTCTAGGTTTTGGGTTAGGTTCGGGTTCGATTTCCGCATCGATTTCTAAATTAGGTTCTAGTTCGATTTCTAAGTGTTGTTTTATACCCGAACTCTAGAACCTTATTTTTACTCATAATGTGAAATTAATCACCTTACTTCCCGATATTCTAATTACCATAACTATTCTTAGTCAGTATTTTATTATATCTAATACACTTAAATCCTTAATAGTATACCGAATTTACTCCTAGTGTAAGAAATTTTTACATTTTTCATATAATTACATAAATTCAAGTTTTCTATTAGTTTTATTGTATATTTTTATTATTATCATAATATCAATTTTTATCCTAATATCTTCTATTTATTATATTTCTAACTATTACTTATTATATACATAATACACATCTAATATTTTTATTACTCTAATTACTATCTCCCAATACCAATTATCATTTCAAAATATCTAAATTCATCCTAAATCAAATTTTATACCTAATTTATAAAATTAACTTAAAATGTACTATTTTTCCCTATTACTTATTTACTACATAATTAATCTAATAATTACATCTAATACCCTAAATGCTACAAGTATCATACTTGATCAGATTTCAACAAATTTCAACATCCTAAAACATATAATTATTCACTAAATCAGTAATTAATCATTTAATTACTTAATTAACCCTAAATTACCCATTTTATGCCTCATTTTAAGGCCTAAAAATTATCTAAAATTTTCAAAAATTAATTTTTGAAAACGAGCATTATAGCACTATTCTATATCATCTAAGTAGTCTACACAAAAATTTTAGGTTCAAAACTACACTCCTAAGGTTATTTATTTATAAACTGAAACATACTCGGTTTTGCACAATTTCTTAAGGACCATATATTACAGGATATATTTTCACCAAAATAATATTTTTCCTAAAAACTACATACAAAAATATTCCAGAATAACAAAATTCATAATTTTCTAAGAATATTTACTATTTTTTACAAAATTATACAAAATTGGACTAGAAATCGAACTCACCGGTCTGGGTAGCTCTGGCCACCGCCGGCTACCATGGCCTTATCGGCCGGTCTAGGCTTTGCCACTACTATGTGGTGGTGGTGGTGGTGGTGGTGGTGGTGGTGGCAGTCCACTCCCAGCTGCTCGTCTAGTATTGGTTCTCTTTTAAGGCCCTAACTGCACAAATTTTTTTATTTTTTTTTTACCCAAATTTTTTCTTCCAATTTCGATACTCCTAATTTTTTTCTAATTTCTAACTGTCCAAATGAGCTTTATGATTTTTTTTCTTATTTATAGAGCTTTATAGTAATTAATGTGTATTAAATTGAACAAGACATTATCCAAATCCCTTAATTTTTGGCTTTTGTGTTACTCTAATTTAATTGGCTTATTTTTTCCTTATTTTCCCCAGTTGCCACAACCCAATTCTGGATCATTCCTTATTTTTTCTGATTTTTCTTTATTTTTCCTAATTAATTATGAATTTTCTTTAATTATTTAGTATTTTTTAGCACATTATGCGTATTTTAAGTAATTACGCATATTTCGACTTACATGTAAATTCATATATAGTACAAATAAATATTCCTAAATATTATTTATGTTATTCTATGATTTTTAGTATATATATAATTTATCTCTAGCTATTCGTTAATTATCGGAATGCATTTTATGTATTTTCAATAAATAACAAGTTCTATACTTAAAATTTGGAATTTTTATATTCTTTTATTTTATTGCTTATTTTCTTAAATTCAAACTTACGTGATCACTTTTACTAATATTTTTAGCTTTACTTATAATTTAGGCTTGATCAAATTTTTCTGCCGATCGAAACCTTAAGTGACTGGTTATAGGGCTTACAGTTGCTATGTTAATTTGCATAATAATGTGGTATTATTATCTTGTTAATTTGGTTTGCATGATTACTAATTAGTTATAACTGGCAAGTTTAAGATCATAATTAGTTGTAACTTGCATGGTTAGAATAAGTTTATTAAATAATATGATAGTGTTAATCTTACATGTTATTATGTTAATTGATTAATTTACATGTTTCCCGTATGTTTGTATCATGTCATATAGCCTTGTATATATGATTTCATTAATAATGATATTTTCAAATAAAATGGGCTTTACTCAACAATGATTTTCTTGTAGTAAAACATTTTTCATAAATAAAACACAAATTGTTCTTTTTCCAAAATTTAGGAATTCTTTTAGAGCTTTTCAAAGGTAGACCAAAAATCCATTTCTTTTAAAATTAACAAAACTTAATAAATTTAAAGTATTAAAAAAAATAAAAAACTAACCAACAAAGTAAAATTTTCATCAATTAAGAATTACATAGGTTTAATCTCACTCTACGAGTACGTAAGTATATTGGTTAGCCTAAAATTAATAAATTTTTTTTTTCTTCTTTCCATTTTTTTTAAGAAAAACCTAATTTATTTGAAAATATATTTGAGAACCATTAAGTTATTCATGAATTTCTTATATGAAAACCGTTTAGGTTTTAATAAGATAATATCTGAATTCAATGGATTTGTGATTTATTTTTTTTCAAGTATTTTTTAGAAAACTCATAGACTGGTAACTGTAATTAGGATTCATTTACCCATAGATTTTAATTTTATCTTTTCTCGATTTTGATCGAGTGATGATTTATTTTGAAAATTATATTTTAAAAACTTTATCTTAGCATGATCGAAAGTTTTATGTTAAGCGATGCGGGCTTAACATATATAAGATAAAGAAGAAGAAGAAGAAAGAAAGTAAGAAATGCGCCGCATTCGGCTATCATATCTATTAGACTACTACAAATATTTTTGGAATTGAAAGTGAAGTATGTTTGTACTTTTCTCAAGGAAGCAAAATTGCTTTTTTCTTAATGAAAAATCAGACGACGTCAGAAACCGCCGTGGACTCGCTGTGTCATATGACACGGCACCCAAGTCCCCGACCAATCATATTACTTTGAACTTTCCTTACCCCTAACCTTCTCTTACGTAACCCTGTTGTATTATTGAATCCTTCAATCCCCATCCCCTTGACTCCAAAAGCAAAATGATCACCTTTTAACACTTTAATCTATGAAAGGAAATTGCTCGAGCATTTTGTGGAAACGGTCAAACCAAGCCACAAAAGTATTACCAATAAAACTTTGAATATCTATAATAGTTTATCCTTATTTTCATTCTTCGCAATTGTATATCAAACTTTCGTCTTTATCAAACAGCCAAATGCCAACATGACATTTTTATCTCCGAAAGGAGCACTCTCATATTATAGGCAACAACCATAAAAGTGCAAACAACTAGAGCAGATATCAGGAACATACAATACGATGGATTCATCTTCTTTCTCTTCATTATTTGTTGTTACCCTTTTCGTGCTGTCTTCATGTTTGTTGGCTCTAGCTCAACAACCTTATGTAGGCAAGGCAACAACAGATTGTTTAAACACTGACCCCTCCACCTCAGTTCTTGGCTACACCTGCAATGGCATCAACACAACCTGCCAAGCTTATCTTATCTTCAGATCACAACCATCATACGACACCGTCTCGACGATTTCCAATCTTCTATCAGCTGACCCTTCTCAGGTTGCTTCAATAAATTCGGTTTCGGAGACGGCAACTTTTGGGTTAGATAAGATGGTGATTGTTCCAGTGAATTGCTCTTGTTCAGGTCAGTACTACCAAGCAGATACATCCTATAGTATTCAGCAAGGAGACATATATTTTTTGGTTGCGAATAATACTTATGAAGGGTTATCTACATGCCAAGCTCTCCAGGATCAGAACGATATTGCTGCCAATAATTTGTATGTTGGTGCAAGAATCAATGTTCCTCTTAGATGTGCTTGTCCTAGCAAAATCCAAAGTGATGCTGGTGTTAAGTATCTATTGAGTTACCTTGTTGCAACAGGAGACACAGTTTCCGATATTAGTCTTAGATTTGGAGTAGACACTGCATTGACTCTTGAAGCCAACGGACTTTCTTTTGAGAACTCTACCATTTATCCATCCACTACCCTACTAGTGCCTATGGAAATTCCTCCATCAAGTTCCCAAACTGTATCACCGCCGCCTCCACCACCTCCTCCCCTACCATCACCAACCCCTGGCTCTAGCAAAAGCTCAAACAAAACTTGGGTTTATGTTGTTATCGGGATTGCTATTGGAAGTGGTATTTTAGTTTCTCTTGGCATCGTTTTCTATTTCCGGTTTTCTCGATGTTCCAAGAGGAAAGATTTGACTGTTTCAAAAGATTTTGAATCTGTTGAGAAGTCAATCAACAAAAATTTGCATGATGAATCTCTAGACTTCATGGATAGCTTATCTAGTGTTGCACAATCCATGAAAATATACAATTACAAGGAGCTCCAATTGGCAACTGATAATTTCAGTCCAGAGTTTTTGATCAATAGAGCTGTTTACCGTGGGAATTTCAATGGAGATTTAGCAGCAATCAAGAAAATGAATGGAGATGTATTGAAGGAAATTGACATACTAAACAAGATCAACCATTTCAATCTCATTCGGCTCTCTGGAATCTGCTTCCATGACGGTGATTGGTACTTCATTTATGAGTATGCAGCCAATGGACCATTGACTGACTGGATTTTCAGTAATTCACTTGAAGGAAAATCATTGAGTTGGATACAGAGGGTAAATATTGCACTAGATGTTGCCACAGGGCTCAACTATCTCCATAGCTACACAATCCCTCCTCATGTACACAAAGACATAAAGTGCAGCAGCATTTTACTGGATGATGATTTCAGGGCAAAGATAAAAAATCTAAGCGCTGCGAGATCGACAGAAGGAGAAGGAGGACAGTTTGTCTTGACAAGACACATTGTTGGGACTAAAGGTTATATGGCGCCAGAGTATTTGGACATTGGTTTGGTTTCTGTCAAGTTAGATGTCTATGCATTTGGTGTTCTGATGTTGGAGATGATTACGGGAAAAGATGTTGCTTCTCTTCTTGGCGACAAAAGCATCCATCCAATCGACGCCTTAAATGATGTGCTTAGGGAGGATGATGGACACGAGACGTTGGTGCACTTTATTGATCTATCCTTGCAAGAAAACTATCCTGTAGACCTTGCCTTGTTTTTTATGAGAATAATCGAGAGTTGCTTGCAGGAAGATCCATCTGCTCGGCCTAATATGGATGAGGTTGTGCAATCTTTATCGAAAGTCCTGACTGCTTCAGTGACTTGGGAACTTTCCCAAAACCAGTAGGAGCTTTGTTTTCCTTTCTTTCCTTTCTTTTTTTGTGTGCAGTTTTGATAAAAGTTGCAGATGATTATACAGGAATTCATTTTTATTTTACCTCGATCTCATTAATTTCACGGTAGCTTCAACAGAAAAGTTCTATCATTAGATAGATAGCTATTTAATGGAAATACTGATGCACCATTGTCATGACACAGCAGACATGTTTCTCCAATATTATTTTTCATGAACTTCATTGAGAAAAGAACGAAAAAAACTGGTATCACAGCTTGGAATATTGTTAAGGTCTGTGGCATCAAATGGTCAAGAGGAAACATAAAGATCGGTATTTAACTTGTCTAAAAGTTTAAACTTGTGAATTTGTTGCGAACTTTATACTTATTACTTCACACTACCTCTCAATTTCAAGTTGGGACTTCAACTGGAAACCATCAACTGGATGACTTAATTAGGTAGGGATTATGATAATGTAGGGGGTCAATGCAGGACCTCCTGCTCTGAAACCATATTAAGATTAGGACCATAATCAAAAGATTGTAAATTTAGTGCAGGTTTCATATTTATTACTTGACATGATTTACCAAAACAGTATAGTACAGCTCAAACTAATGTTTTCAATACTAATGTCCTGTTATGTTTCTCTTGATGGTGAGTAATAATAGTAGGTGTATCAAATCCATTATTGCAGCTAGAAATTACCTCTTATGTTCATTGCCACAATATAACTGCTGTACAAGAGAAATAGTTGAGATTTTCCTGATAACAGTGCCAAAAAGAAATTAAAATATTATCAAGGAAAACCATATCTCAGGGAGATACGGCAATAAGACTCCATTTGACAAGTTGCATCCACATCAGCAGATAAGCGATATGACCATGAGTGAATCATCAGATTGATTAGAAATTAAGATTACAAGTTTTCTACCAATTCTTGCTTTTTTACTTTGTCTATGGCAGTTATGTTTCAAAAGGTAAGTACCAAAGGTAGCAATGATAATGCTTGGATAATCTCAAGAAACATGCTTCATTGACTAAAGTCAATTTAAAGTAATCAGTTGATTGTTGAGATCAGCCACATCAAATTGATCAGGTTTTGGGCTATAGACAGCTATGGATATGCTATCTTGTTGTCCAGAAGACAGGAATGGCTTCTACCAGGTTCAAGATTGAATATTACTCCAAATTTGCCGATGGTATGACTATTCTGTTAGTACAACTAATATGCAGAACCATGTAGATGTTCAAGTGCTTTTCCACATAGAATTGAAGCGTTTATGCAAGTTTCATCAATAAGCAGAAATCTGATGAACACGAGATTCACAAATTTAGTCTAAAATTTGAAATGGTATTATGGCATTTTGATTGAGCTATCTATCTTTGATTGCACCATTCCTCTGAAATCAGTAGTGCCAAATGGGGAACCTGCAGCAAATCAATGGGAACAAAAATACTATATACACGTCATAAACCATTCAGAAGAAATACTGATTAGCTTTTATTACAGAATCTGTGACTTCATAACACTCTTTTGACACTAAAAAAATTTAATCAACGTGCTGTAACTGGGACAATGACTTCGATCGCTTCCTCAGCATCCAACTTAGAAGTCCAAGATCTTTCCAATGTCTCGCAGGATGACTGCGCGAGAACACAAAGACTAAAGACAATTTCAGTCATGTTTGGTCTTTCTGAAGACTTATCTTGTGTGCATGCTCTGGCCAAAGCTGCCAAGTTAAGAGCACTATCAATGGGATAAAAGTTCTCCAAATTTGGATCCATCCAGTTTCTCAGCCTCTCTTCCCTTTTCTCTTGCACTTCTATTATCTCCCTTATGTCTTTCCAAAACATCACAATCTCTCCATTATCTTTCATTCCCAGTGCTTTCCTACCTGAAAGTAGCTCCAACAGAACAACCCCAAATGCAAATATGTCAACTTTCAGCATTATAGAGCTTGTAGCTGGTTTAGCCATAGAGAAATTTGACATTTTTGCCTTGAATCTTGAGTCCAATAGTATGTTACTTGTTCTGATATCACCGTGAAGAATACTTGGTTGAGTATGTTCATGCAAGTATTGCAAGCCATGCGCAACATCAAGTGCAATTTGAAGTCTCTGGCTCCATGTGAGGAACGCAATGGATCCTGAAGAGGAGGATGGTCTCAGGTACAACCACTTATCAAGTGATCCATTTTCAGCAAATTCATATACCAAAAAGCGGTTTCCTTCTGTATCAGATGATGCTCCCTTCAACTTTACTGAATTTGCATGGTTCACTCGTTGTAAAATCTTTAGTTCCTCTGATACATCATTCTTAATTCTCTTTACAGCCAGTAATTGGCCATCGATTGTGGCACAGAAAACAGAGCCACTGATCCTGTAATACTCACTAAGATCGGACGTTGCTCTCATGATATCCTGATTGTCATACATGATAGGCTTGCTCAGATAGCCAGAAACACCAGGAAGTAACTTATCCTGCAAAATTTTTGACTCCAGGGTTACATCTCTTTGTATTTCTTTGATTGGTATCAGATCATTCGTCTCCAAGGATGAACCATTGCGTACCAAATCTTTTCTCATGGGTTTCTTGTACTTATTTCGCATAAGCAAAAGCATAGCTACTAGAGCTAAAATCAGAACAGCCCCACCAGTAATGCTAAGAATAACTACAATCAACTCATCGTTTGATTTATTTTTCTGATGATCAGATTTGGATGGTTGAGATAAAATTGGTAACTGTGACACTGGGATTACAATAGGGTATCCAACAGCTGCTGTGAAGTTATCTTGGTTGTTTTCTGTGATCATATCTCCTAATGTTGTGTTGAACTTTGCTGCTACAGAAGATACCTGATCACCAGATTGCCATACATAAGTAATAAGATAGTTGATTCCTTCCTATAATTTAGTCTTTGTAGGACACTTGCACAACAGAGGAAAAGTGACTTTGGTGCCAATTTTCAGTGAAGTTGCATTCAATTCAGGATTCATTTCCTCAACAAGATGCCAATTAGTAAGACTCTCAAATGCACAAGTTGACACTATGAAATAACTGTCGCCTTTCTTGATCTCGTACGTTGCATTAGCCACGTAAATATCATTGCTGCAACCGCATGCTATGGGTATTAGCAAGAGTTGGCCAGGGACTAACTGATCATACTCTGAGACTAAGTTACTGGCTTCTGCAATGTGGAAACGACTTACACCAAACAGGGCAGATATGCTACCTAAATCAGAGTACTCTGAATGCCGTATGAGGTAAGTTACATATGCTTTGCAGGATGGTGTTGAATCGGCTGAACAAGAGAAGTTCGCATTGGATCCAAGAAATGTCCTACTGCTGACAGGAGTGATAAGAAACAAGAAAAACAAAGCTTGGGTGGTTAGGAGAAAGTCTGCCATCACTTCGAACTTAGATAGATAGGCACCAAAATACAGATATAGTATAAGAAGCTTCAACTAAATTGACAGAAAGGCCAAACAACATCGGTTTTAAGAGGCTTTTAAGGATGGATACTAACAGATGGAGCTTATATAAACTTCAATGGGTCGTTTTTTAGTTTTGATGATGACAATTACCTCACTTATCTTCTAATTCTTCTGGGTTGAGTACACAGAAAAGAAGACATGAATATGGTAATGTCTACAAGCTAAAACAAGTGGACGGCAATGGAATTGTATTTTCCTGGTTTATAAACAGAATCTTTCAGGAGCATCAAATTAATTTAATCAGCAACCCTCAATCGGGCCGGCTAAGGGTGTTTAAAATATTCCTTTTTTTTTTTTTTTTTATCCATGTACTACAGTAGTACAACTCTATGCCGTTTTGTCCACTGGAGTTAATAAAGGGTTCCTCCCAACCTACTTCTCAAGTGCAATTGTCAACTGACAAGGAAGGTTTCACCGAAAATTTGATATTATTTCACAAGAGGAGTACAGAAAAACAAAAAAAAAAAAAGAAAGAAAGAAAGAAAAAGAAAAAGAAGATTCATTTGAAAATGCAATGAAATTTCATGATTGCAGAGATTATTCAGAAGTAATCTGCAACCAAAATTATTCTTTTAGTTTTTGAATGCACTTCTAATATTTCATCAATCAAATCTATTATGCACACGTTTTTCCTTTTTGCCCAGTCTCTTTATTCAACTTTCTTTATTGCCCTGAACCAGTAAAAGGAGAGAGATATTCATATTGGAGAACGATTCCAGCATATTCATAACTTAGAGGCAGCCAAAATCTACTAAGTTATTGACTTTTAAACAACCAATCCAATTATCCATTTGATTTGGTCCAATATGTAAAGAGCAGAATACAACATAAGAACAAACTGAAATATTATTATAGTTATCAAAATCGCAATTCTACTCATGTGATTTTATGAGTTTACAATTTTAGATAACTCTTTTAAGTTAACTTAAGTGTAAAATCTTGTTTTGTATAAAAACTTACGTTTTTTATCGAATTTACCGATTCTATATATCTGAGTTAAGTGAACTAAAAATTTAAAAAAAAAAAATACAATTAGCTTTTTACAAAATATCAACTATTAAGATATTATAATATTTATCTTATCCTATCTTATTCTAATTTTTTACCTTTTTCCTTTCTCTCATAATATCTTATTTTATGTTCATAACTTTTATTTAGATTTCAACTTCAATAACAAAGTTTACAAAAAAAACTATGTATTTTATTTTATACTGTTAATAACTTAAAATGAGTTAAAATATTCAATTCTTTTTAATTTACAGCATTTAAAAAAAGAAAGAAAAAGTTTAGTTTCAACTCTATTTTTCCTTTTTCTATATATACTAAGTTATATATTAAGAATTTGTATGAATAAAGAAAAACTTAATTTCTTCATTTTTTTTTTATTTTCATGTATTTTAAGTTTTGAATAACTATTATAAATATATCCGTAATTCTTTAAAACTATTTTATATAAGTTATAAAAACTTATGTTTCTACGTTTCTATTTTACAAACCTTTTAACAATTATAGGTAAAATCATGAGTTTGACAACCTTAAATACTAATACAAAGGAAAGAACAGAGCAGCGATTACAGGAACACCAGATAGATGATGCCCTTATCCACAAAAACGCAATTTTTAACACAAAAAACTGACAGAGTATCCTAAAATACTGCCGTATGATCATTGAACTTCTTCTGCTCCAGCGGGATGGGAGGGCAAAACTTCTCTTGACTGAGAACAGGTGCATCACATGCCAATTATACCAATAGATATTTGCTTGATACGATTAAACCCTGCATAGCAAATCTTTGCACAAGAATTATCAATTACATGTATCAAATGAATTCTCCATGTTGAGAGAATGAAGCTTTCAAGACTGTTCTATGTCCTGCATACATCCCTGGAACTACTCTGCCAGAACAAAGCATGTTGAACAGAAAATGCAATTGCCATGGCCACAACAGGAATAGAGTTCTGATGCTAAAAAGGTGTCTGAAAAGGTCCAAAGCAAGGGACCACATGTGCAATGAGAATAGCAGGATAAATTTCACAGTGCTGGAAACAACTTAAGCTTCAATGCCATCTGAAGAAGAAATTGGATCTATAGTCTGACATCATGCAGATTGTTACAGAACTTTATTTGAGTGGAATTGAGTATCTTGTTTGATTCAATAGATAGACACTGCGAGCAGAAGCACCATCAACTAAGAGTAATTGTTGTTGCCATGTATTATCATTCAGCTCCCATTATCAATAATCACAGAGAACTGAAGAACTAAGTTAACAATGATATTTTACACATACGAACTTATTGTCCATTTGTGTCTGGAAAAATAAAAGAACTGCAGATAACTGATGACAATGTTTATACATATATCAAATAAAAAATTAGGGAGCTCCAGATAATGAAACCCAAGGATATATCTCTTACACCACCAGTTTGTTTTAACCTTTTAATGGCTCGATTGAGAAACTACGTCCATAAATAGTACATATTTCCGATAGATCTGCAGAGCCCACACTCCAAATATGACCACGTAAAGCAAGAGGGAGGGAATTATTTACACATTCACAACTCTCTTCCACATCGGCAGCCTCATTTCGCTTCCCTTCCTTCCAGAGACTTTTGACAAGCAAGTTTTTTGTGGCATCATCAGGAAGCAGACCAGAATTTTTCATGTCTTTGAACATCCTCCATGCAAGAGATGCTCTGTCACACTTGCAATAAGCATTGATCGCAACTTTAAACATGTAAGCATCTGGCTCCATGCCGCTCTGCCTGACCATGGAAAATAGCTTCTGCACCGTTTTAATATCTCCTTGCCGAGCAAAATGATCCATCAAGCCTGAAAATGTTTGCAGATCGGGGCATATCCCACTCAAAATCATCTCATCGGCCATCTCCAGGGCATCAGTATTCCTCCCGCATTTAAGTAATGTTCTTAAAAGCGATGAGTACAGAATCATCAGCTTGAATTTCGATATGGGACCACACAGAGTTCTATCATGACGAAAAACCTTTAAAGCAACATCAGGATTCTTTGAGATGCCATAAAAATCAATAATAAGCTTAATGGTGCTGAAAGGCAATTGCATTTCTTCCCTCCTCATTTTGTCCAGTAATTTGTCAACTAACTGTACACACCCGTTCCTAGCTAGAATGGTCATCATCCGCTGCACTGTATACAAATCATGAGTAAATCCTGGCTGGTAAGCTACCCAGTTGAAAAATTCCCATGCTGACTCAGGTGATTTGAAATTTCTAAGAATCTTGCAAACAAGGCGAGTTGTCCACACAAGTTTTGCATTCTCTAGGGCAGAAACCTCATTAGGGCTCCAACCATTCAATGCATTTGCCAAGGCTCTTGGGTCCAGCCACGGCTTCAATCGAACTCTTTCAGCCTCCTTCCTGCTAAGAGAACAATCATTCTCATCATCCTCACACTCATCATCATCATCCATGTCAGTGTCATTCACATGGTAACCCACATTCCCTATCCTCTTATCTGGTAAGACTTCACATAGAAGATCATCACTCTCATCAATATATCCTGCTTCCTTCATACGCTGTAACGATGAAAGGATAGCTCGACCAGGCAACATTCCTTCCATCCGCATTTCATCAAGTAATTTCCTCACCACGTCATATCTCTTAACACCAACAAATCCTTCCACCAACACTATGTACTGCTTCGAGGTGCGCTTAATTCTCATCAATGGTAAAGCATTAAAAACATGCAAAGCGTCATCCAATTTTTCCAAATTCACGAGATGCTCCAGAACAATTGTATAAGTTCTTGAATTAGGGAGTGCTCCTTCATTAATCATCATACGAAAAATCTCCACAGCTTTAGAATCTTTACCCATTTGAGCATACAGCCGCATAACAATGTTATAAGACTCTGTACAAACACGGTCCCCGGACTTTCTATACTTTTCCCATGTGACTAGAACCAATTGAATTTCTCCCAATGCAGCATAAAACTGCATAAGATTCATAAAGCTGAACCTAACATTCTTAAAGCTCCTCGCATTGACAGCATCAACGAGAGCATCAAGCTCCGCTTTTCGCCCAGACTTTGCCAGAACATTAGCCAGGGCTTGGATGGAACTCTGCGTATGCACAAAACTCGGGATATTTTTAAGTTGTTCAATGATTAAAAGCGCAGTATCGGCAGAAGGAGCAGAACGGAGGGCATGAGTGACTATAAATGAGTCCAAAAGGCGATCATTTAAGGAAGAAATAATCGGTTTCGGGGAGTTGGAACGAAGAGCGAGGCGTAAAGAGTTTATAACGCTAGCACGGTAGAGATAGTGGGAGACTTTGCTAGGAAAAGGGTCACGGGCAAAGGAGCGAAGTTGCTGGTTCAGAGTATTTCTGAAGGTGGTTAGAGTTTGGATACAGAAGAGTTTCCTAAATTTGATCATATTTTTGTTAAACAATTTAAATATCATATACCCATTAATGATACAGTCAAGATGGGTTTGAACGTACAGAAAATAATGGTCAGTATTGCTTAAACTGGGAGTTACTGATACGGAAGCAAATCATCGAACACCTGGTGTACCAAACCGGATGCTTGACAAAGCAGAGAAACTTCGTAGTTTCTAAGAGCTATCGAGCTAGGAAGTAGTTCCTTGTACATAAGCAGGCCGATTCGGACTAATAAATATATAAGGAAGCACAGTTCACATTGTGCTCATTGCTCCTCTTAGGCATATCTAAGACTTTCTGTGGGAGAGAATGGTATCTTCAGTTTCTATGAGGTGTCTTGTACAATTAACGTTTTGTTCTACGTTATGCAACAACAATTTTGTTGGGGTAACCGATTTGCATAAAGAAGAAGGCTTACCTTGTGCAGACAATGAACGGTAAGCATAGTGCTTTTCTTATTTTTTGCCCCTTTTATTTTTCATATAAATGAAGTTATAGTTGGATTTAATTTATATATTTAATAATAAAATAATTTGGGTCAATATTACGATTTACACCTCAGGTTTACTAATATTTCTAATTATATACTTGCAATTTTGATTTATCTAATTATATACCTAATTAAAGATTTACTTATCATCATTTATATTTTAATTAACTCTAATTTATATTGTTAGTTCAACCAGCACAATTAGACAATGAAGTGGCCGCTAACAGCCTTGAAGGGGTCATCTAACCTCAATAGGCTATTGCTTTCTACTTTCTACAAAATTCTAAGCTACAATATACTTAAAAAATATAAGTCATAAGACCCATTGGCCACTATAGGTGATTGACCACAATCAAAAGAGATCACGTAACCCTCTTAAGGCCATAGATGGTTACTTTATTGGCTAATTATATTGATTAAATTAACGATATGAATTAAAGTCAATTAAAGTATATATGGTGACAACTAAATTTTCAATTAAATATATAATTAAATAAGTTAAAACTTTAGATGTATAATTGTAAAAAATAGCAAAGTTAAAGTATAAACTATAACATTACTCTAAATAATTATAATCAATGGTGATATATTTATTATATAATGTAGTGAACTAATCATTAATTAACATGTGTCATCATGAAATTAATGGAAAATGCATCGAAGTTAACAATAAAATGATTGAGGATTTTAATAGAAAATTCAAAAGATTAAGAATTTATCTTATTCAATTAGCATGAGCATCTACATAAGGCATACTAGTTTTTTTTTTTTTAAAGTAGAATAAACTAATATTTATTTATATATAAGTAAGATTACAAAAGTGAGTTCGTAAGGTATCCCCATTGTTTACAAAAGAGAGGTTAAGGCCTCTAATGTTTATAAGGCAACAATACTCATTTTAGTAGTTAAGAAAAGCATAAGGTCTTGCTACAGTAGCATTAAAACTTCATGTAGTGATACCAATATGATTGCTTTATCGACAATTTTTCTTGCCTCATTAATAAGATAGTCTACTACCACATTCATCTACCTTAGCATAAAAACATTCTTATTTCTTGGAAATCTTTAATCGTTTCCCTACATAAAAAAAGCACATATGAAGTAAAGAGTGGTTAAGTAATATTTCCTACTAATATATCAATGATAGTTTTGAATCCACTTATATTTCTATCCTTTGTACCCTTCTCTTTATGTAGAAATCCAATCCCCAAAATAACTCCCATAACTTGGCATTTATTATGTCTATTTGGCCTGGTTTATATGAGAAACCAACCACCCTTGACCTTTATCATTTCTAACAACCCCTCCTATTGCAACTTCGTTATTTTGGGTTAAAAGAGATGCATTTGTGTTTAACTTCAATCAACCTTTAGGTAAGGTTGTTTAAGTCACATTTTTATAAAATTCCTATTTTAATTAAGACTTTCGCTCTTAGCAAGTATCTAGACTTTTGTGAGATTAGTTTTCTTATTATTTTCAAAAATTATTTTATTTCACTGCTTCCAATCTTGCCATAGGAAAAAGATTAGCACAACTTCCATTGGTGTTGTTGGATTATTGCATACTCTCTTATTTGTATAACAACATGTTTCTTTAACCATTGGTTGAGGGTATTGTTGTGATATACTTTTATATCCCTTTGATGCAAGAAGGCTTTTATCTTAGGACAGGTGATGAGCAAATGTTTCACATTCTCATTAGGATCTAGGCATCATAATTAGTGATGCACTTATATATTTCACTATGCCAAAATGGAGGTCACGGGCATCACCCTAAAATATGCTTGCCATACAAAAGTTTGTAGTTAGTATGGCACTTGCAATTTCCATATCTAGCTATGACTTTCATGCTCTTGATACTTATTGTTGAATAATAAATCTAAATAAAATTCTTATAGGTTGAAGTTTATGCCTTAGTCTATCCCCAGATGCATGTTAGTAGCATGTTGTCTCATATTACATGGCTCAAATTTTTCAAAAATTTACTGTGATTGTGAAATTTCAAAACCAACTAAATCATCTTTCCAAGTGGTGACGCTCTCCTAAGCTTAGGCAACTGTTAATGTCTCCTTTTATTAGCTTATCATGCCTTATATGTAGCTACTAAGAGTTATAGGCCTTGTCTATTTGTTATGTTAAAAATTTCTAGTTTCTCGATTTCCTAACTAAATATAGTTATGCTCTAACAAACTTACATTTCCTTATACTACACTCTTCCATAAAGGGGACGAAGCCATTGCTATTAATAGGTGTTTACCTCTTACATGGTTCCTATACTTTTCAAAGCAATACTTACTCCAAAGAGTAAGCTTCTGATGAAAAGCCAAAGCTCTTTGTTTTTTTATATGAAATTTTCATTTTTAGTATGCGGGTACTTGTAGAACAAAACACAGCTATAAGGGGCGTCGAAGGGTGTTTTTACACAATCACTCTAATGCATAAGTTAACCTTTTTATAGATAAAAGAACTGTAACATAGCATGTAAAGTATGAGAATAAAAAGTAGGATCCCTTACCTAAGGGTCTTCCCCCTTATTTATAATGGACAAGTGGATACTTATACCAAGGCTGTTAAACTTGTGATTTTACCTAAAATTGCTAAAGGGTTTGTAAAATCGAAACATAAAAATGTAAATTTCTATAACTTATGTAAAATAGCTTTAAAAAATTATGGATATACTTCTAGTAGTTATTCAAAACTTGAAATTACAAGATAAAAATTTTAAGAAATGAAGAAATTAAGTTTTTCTTTTTCATAAAAATTCTTAATATATAATCTAATATGTTCGAAAGAAGGATAAAGGGAGTTGAAACTAAACTTTTTCCCAATTTTTTTTAAATAGTTATAAATTAAAGAGAACCAAATATTTCAATTTATTTTAAATTATTGATAATATAAAACAAAATATATAGTTTTCTTTATAAACTTTGTTATTGGAGTTGAAACTTAAATCAATACTATGAACATAAAATAAAAGATTAAGAGATAAATAAAGAGGTAAAAAGTTGAAATAGGATAAGATAGATGTTGTAATGCTTTAATAGTTGATGGCTTGTAAAAGGTTAGTTGTATTATTTTTTTCTTTAGTTTTTTTATTCTATTTAACTTTGATACATAGAATCGGTAAACTCAATCAAAAACATAAGTTTTTACTGAGTTTATATGTAAAATTAGTTAAAAACGTAAGTTTCTATATAAAAAAATATTCTACACCTGAGTTAATTCGGAAGACCTACCTGAATTATAAACTCACAGAATCGCATAGGTAAAATCGTGATTTTGATAGCTATATTTATACTTAGACTAAGCCCTAGGAGTTGGGGCTTAAGCCACCATCTTATTAATTCTAGTCTTCCACCCATTTATAAAAAATGCCTATCAACACTTTTCATTTCAAAGAGATTTGACACTTTTAAGTTAATGAAACCAAGTCCTCTATGTTGCATTAGCTTACGGATTTGATCTCAAGAAATCCAATATATATTTTTTTATTACTTGTTTTATTCCAAAAGAAGGAGTGCATAATTTTTTCAATAGAGTTAATGGCTTTGGAAGGTAAACTCAGTGCTTGCATATGATACATGGGAATGGCACTTAAGGTGGATTTAATAAGAGTTGCTTCACCTATCATGCTTAATAGTTTACCTTTCTAACCCATCAACTTACTATTCATTTTTTTTTCCTATTAACTCCTCAAAGTCTTTTGGTTTCGATTGCACTCTTTTACTTATAGGAAAGCCAAGCATTTTCCCAGGCTTGTTACTTTGCTTGAACCTCAATATTTGCTTTATGTTAGCTATTTGACAAGTAAGGTGTTTTTTGAGAAGTGAATCAAGGACCTTTCCAAATTTATTTGTAGACTTAACCATTATTAAGATAGCTCTAAGATGTTCTTTATATATTTTATTGTTTTGTGACATGCTTCTAAGACTAGTAAGATGTCATCTGCAAAGAGCATATAAGATACATGCAAATTCAATTTTTCGAATTTTAACTGGTTTCCACTTTCGTTCTTTTATGTTATCCTCAATGATCCTAATCGCAATTTCCATACCTATAATGAATAGGTATGGGAAAGTGGATTGCCTTAGCAAATCTTCTTTATGGCCTAGTGTCGAGTTCTATTTTGGTTTTTCTTAATTTAACCTATATTAACTCATATATGCTTAATATAAATTACTCGACATAAATTTTTTTTTTAAATTTTGAAAAATAACTTGGAGTCACCAACCAGTAAAATTTGGAAAAAATAAATCAAATTAGGGTTTTTAGGTGAAAAAACCCTAATTTAGATATTAGTCTCCTAACTTTCTAAAAGAATAATTTTTTAGAAAATTTAACCAGAAAATTTAATTTCAAGAGTTAACCTATTAACACTAATTCACTATATAAAAAATAAAAAAAATTAATGAGCTTTTATTTTTTATAATTTTTCTAAAAAATTCTAAAATATGTAAAGATATACAAAAATTCAATTAAAATGATTTTTTAAATTTTTATGTCGAATTTTCAAAAAAAAAAAATAATTTTTATATATTTTTTTATGTTTGCCCCAAAAGTGCCTACATACTCGCTCATCAAGATCAAATCAACGTAGTTCTCATTTTTTAGAAAAGATTTAGTGGATTGATTATCAAATTTACATTAGTTAAAATTGAGCTAGATTTACATTAGTTATCAAATTATTATTTAGAAAAAACCTTAAAAAGATCTAATTTTGCAAATATATTTTAAAAAAAAACTAACTAACTAATTTTTTTTAAAAAAAAAAAACTACTACATGTCAAAAATTAAAATTTTCAAAAGTATAAATGTAAGATATACTAAGATACGTATCTTCTCTAAAGATACGAATTTTAGAGAAAAGATATGTAACTTTTCAAAAAATGAAATTTTGGTTTAAAAAATACAATTTAACTAAATTTATAAAAAAAAAATTACAAATTATCTAAAATTCGCAAAATGACATGATAATTATTCAAATTTATATAAAAAAAAACCTATATAAAAGAAATCAAGTTAGTAAAATAAATTAATTAACTAAAAGAACAAAATAAATAAAATAGTTTTTTATTACCTAAACAAGTCAAATAGTTTGTGATCGGATGTGCATATTGTGAACTGATCGTAGATAGTGTTCGTGTGCGTAGGTATGGAATTGATCGTGTGTGCTTATTCTTGTTGTGTTTGTGTTCAGTGTTTGAATTGTTGGATGTAGTGTGGCTGTGCAGTGGATGTGCTTGTATGTGTATTGTGTTGACCTTGTATGTGTGTGTTTGACCGTGAATGTGTGTTAACTAGTGTATGTGTGTTTGTATTGATCGAGTATGTTGATTGACCAGTATATGTATATGTTAGATTGTGAGGAAATGACAGGCATGTGTGAGTAGAGTATTTGAAGCGCAGGCGTGAATGTGTTGTGCCTTTGATATGTAAGTGTGTGTGGAAATTGTAAATAGAGATGTGAATTTTGAAAACATGTCCTTTTATAGCTTAATATCCACTATTTATAAGCTATAAATTTATATCTTTTTTATCATATATTTAATTTTAACAAATCTAAGATATGAAAGATATGATAATATTTGATTTAGATTTATTAAATTCATTGATGATTTAATCTAGTTTCTAGAAACCCTTTATTTATTTGGGCCTTTTTTTTTTTGTACAATTCAATCTATTTTAATTTAACCTAAAATACACACTAATCCATTTAATAAATCCTAAGTTCATTTTGCTCAATATAAATTAGAGAAAAATCCTCTTTATATTAGACTAGTCTAAAATTATTATTGAAGCCTAATTATTTAATGACTCATGATTTATTAAATTAACTATACATCTCCATTGTTCAATTTGACCCTAAGCAACTCGACTCTACTTGACACTTATATTATTATTTTTTTTCAATTTTCGTTTATTTTTTTATTATTTTTGGTTATTTTTTATTTTTTCTATTTTTTTCAATTCAATTTTTTCATTTTTTATAAACCTGGCTTAAAAGTAAAAAAAGATTGAAATTAAAACAAAGGGTGGTAAAAATAAAGTGTCTACAACTGCCCCTCTTTATAGCGAAGTTTGTAAAAACTCTATTACAAAGACAAAAAAGACATACTCATTTTTGCCTGGTCTTTGCTTGAATTGACAAGGTAAGAACTTTGATTGTCAAACAAATTGAGTCCTGACTTAAAAGGTCAGGTATTCTTAAGAGAATGGATCTCTTTAATGACCCATTGTTCGAAAGGATAGATCTTTTGAAGACAAAATAAGATAACACTTTAATAAAGACAAAATAAGATGGCACTCCATTGAGTAAGTAATCCAAGATTACTTTAAGAAATATAAAGAATAGGATAATGCTCCTATGAGCAAGTAATCTTAAAATAGGCTAGATAGGATAACACTCCTTTGAGCAAAAGATTTGGGAAATGACTGGATGGTGCTCTAATGAGTAAGTGATTTGATAAGGAATAGGATAGTACTCCATTGAGCAAGTGATCTTAAAAAGGATTGGATAGGATGGCGTTCATTTGAGCAAGCAATCCTAAAAAGGATTGGATGATGCTCTACTAAGCAAGCGACCTAACTAAGAATAAAACAGTGCTCCTTTAAGCAAGCAAGCAATCTTAAAAAGGATTGGATAGCGCTCCAATAAATAGGTGATCTAACTAAGGATAGGACAGTGCTCCTTTGAGGAAGCAATTCTAGAAAGGATTGGATGGTGCTCAACTGAGCAAGCAACTCAACTAAGGATAAGACGGTGCTCCTTTGAGTAAGCAATCTTGGAGAGGTAGAACAGCGTTCCTTTGAGCAAATGTTCCTAAAAAGGACTGGATGGTGCTCCATTGAGTCAGCGACCCAACTAAGGATAAGATGACACTCGTTTGAGTAAGTGATCTTAGAAAGGTAGGACAACACTCCTTTAAGCAAGTGATCCTAGAAAGGATTGGATGGCCTTCTATCGAGTAAGCAATCCAACTAAGGATAGGACAGCACTCATTTGAGCAAGTGATCCTAGAAAGGATTGGATGTGTAACGCTCTACAAAGGGGCCTAGTAGTTTTTCCTAAAATCTTTATATTACATATACACTCATGATATAAAGAATTCCTTGTAAGTCAGAGGTTGTAGGACTCTAATTATTAGGTTTCTAAAGGTGCTTATTCATTTTACTTATATTTACTTATTTATATAAACAATTAGGGTAACCCAATAATCCACAATTCACTACGACCGTAAAGAGTCAGAATCACCTACCAAATATTTATCAAACATATGAATGCATGTACAAGTATATACAATGCAAACATTATATATAGTCGGCCGACAATTGTATATAGCATGGTTTTAATGTCTACCATTGCCCCGGTTGAGAAGTATTTAGGTATGTCAAGACCTAGGTATCTATATCCAATATAAAATCTCTTAACAATATAACCACTTTCAGCAGTAGATACGGCTCGACCTCAAGTAGAAGGTAGCAGTCTTCGAAGCCAAGTAGTTCCTAAAGGTCAAGGCAAGAGCATGTCACACAAAATACATCGTACGATAGACAATTCCAATACATAATAATGCTATGGATCCATCTAATCATGATCTCCTGCTCTACTGTATAGTGCTGACACCCTTTAACTCATGTTGTAAGATGTAATGCGTGTCCAGTTTCATTAAAGGCCAAATATTTATTAATTTCGGATTCATAGGGTAGTTAAGCAAGTATATTTCAAGCACTCTAATGCCTTATGTTCTAATGTAGTAAACAAGGGTATTTGAAATATCTTAAGATATTTTGCAAGCATAGTTTAACCAGAACAAGCATACACAAGTTCTCATATATCCTAACATGCATCAAGTTCAATTATCATATATAATTAAATAGTATACTAAATATAAATACAAAACAAAGTAAAATAGGGGGTGGTATACTCACTCATCCTTGAAGTCAAGTATTCCCAATAATCCTTGGTATCCTAATTTACCTGAGTAAGGTAACTGAAGTAAATAAGACTCATCTTAAATGTAATATATTCGCTAGCTTCGTTATAATTTCCCTATTTTCGCTTATTTCGTATCTTGGTCATAACTTTCTCATTTTAAGTTAGAATTTTGCATTCTTATAGTCGATTTTCATCGTTTTTTAGTGTTCTCTCATTTAGTGAGGTTATTTTTGGGCTTTTGGGTCAGTAATGTTTCATTTTGGGACTAATAACTTCGTGGGCCCAAATGGTAAGTTTGGTTACTTCATGGCTTAGACCTAGTTTTGGGATTTGAGCTTGGCTTTTGATCTTGGGCCTTACACTTAATATTTTGGGCTTCTTTTTTAGTATTTTAAGTAGACTTTTCCTGCCCAATACTTTAAATTTCTACCTTGTGCCTTGGTATTGCTCTTTTGGGCCTAAATAGGCTATTTTTACTTATTTAAGGCCTTAGCTTGCTAAGGGGCCTATGGGGGATGACTTTAATGGGCATTTGGACTTAATGAGCCTTTTCTATTTTATTTTATGAGCCTTTTAATTTAGGGATTAGATATGATCGCTAAGTTATTAAGCTCTATTTTTGGTTCTTTTAAAGGCTTTTAGGCTTATCTTATATTTTAGGGCCTTAGTGTTTAGTAGGCCTTTTGAATATCTTCCTTTGAGTCTTTTTAAGTTGAGTTCAGATCTGGTCATATATTATTTAGGTATTTATTTTGGTTTTCTTAAGGCTTTTTGGGCTCATTTTACAATTTAGGGCCTTAGGCCCAATCTTACTTGTCTTTTCGGACTTAAGCTCATCATTAGCCCTAAGTTTAGTCTACTTTTCATAAAGTTACAGATTTGGTTATGAGTGATTAAGTGGGCTCAAGGCTCAGTTTGTGGGCCTTTTAGTTAAATTTAGGCCTAGTTCATATTCTAGGACTCATATCTTGACTTTATTCTAATTCAATGAGCTTAATAGTTTACTAAAATGATTAAATGACCCATTTTATCATGAGTTCCAAATCTGATACTAATGGTTCATTGGGTCTCAGGTGGGTTTTTCTAAACCTATTGTCCATTTTAGGCCTAACTACTCTCTATAGCCCTTATTTAGCCTCTTATCTTGTAAGATTAAGTCTTAAATCCTAATTATCTTTAATTTATCATGTGATTAACCCATTAATAAACAATTTACAGCAAGTTGTTCAATATGATTGGGGTGATTTAAGATGATTTCCTATGGCTTTCTACACATCATGTACTTAACTTGCTAGAACATGCATCAAACCACCACTAAAATACACCTAAAACCATTTCTTACCAAAATAAACATGGGAAATAAAAAATATAGTGAGGATATATATACATATGTTTTGGCCCTACCATGGGAATGAAGATATGATGATGAGTCTTTTACTTTTCTTCAACTTATCATCTTACTACAACTTATGTGCTTCTAAAGTTATACGTAATATGTTTACTACACTACAAATCTAAGAAAATGCACATGTATGGGCATGTAAACATGGTAAACAAAGGTGGCATTTTAATAATTTTTTCCTTAGTTATTAAGCTTAAGAACCATGTTCATAAACTTAAACTAGAAGGAAAGTTGAAAAGGTGCAAGTTTATCTGGATGGAAATTCGAAGGGTCTCATTTCACTTCATTTTTAGAAAGTGAAATGAACTCCTTTGGTAAAACATGTTTGTCAATAAGAAAGGAGGATGAAATGAGATTCAAATGCAAGTGGTTTTGTGTTATTTAGAGGTGGTGGTGAAGAGTTATAGCTTAGGGTGTTCGGGTGCGTTGCCAAATTCGAGAAGCTTACTCTTGTTTCTTTCCTTCTTATTTTTCCTTTGTTTTTGAATTGTGTGTTTAAAGAGTGTTTCTAGGGTTTATTCAAGGAAAGAAGATGAAGTCAAATGTAGATGGATGGGTCAAAAAGGGGTTGATTATGAGTGGGTATGGTAGGGAACAAATCCCTTCCACTCTTGGTTGCATGGTACAAGCACAAGTGGGGACTAATTTGCTTTTTATGATTTTTACCAATTGAGGCAATGGTATGTCTACTAAAGGTGAGTAGTCTCTTGTTTTCCCAACTAATTATTTTGTCTTATAGAGTTAATTGTGATTATCTTCAGCTAATTATGATGTACGAATACATATAGATGATTAGATTGCAATTTAGGCTTATGACTCTAATTACTAGTATAGATAACCATAGTTAGATATAGTTTAAGGTTTTTCATATTTAATTAAGTTAATCAAGCCCATTAGATCATTTTATCTAATTAATTTAGGGCTTCTAAGAGTTAGAATCGATTATTGCTAATTGATTAAGATTTTAAAATGCAAATTGGGGTTGTTCTAGCAATTTAGTAAATTATTAGTAATTACTTAATAATGTGGCTATATAATTAGAGTTTATTAATTAAATTAGGGATTTTGACACTAAATTATAGTTTTTAATTTGTTTTAGGGCTTCTTTCATTTTAAGGTTTTATGAGGGTTTGAGGGCTTTGAAGGTACGCTTTGATTTTAGCATTAAATTTAGAGAAAATGTATCATTTGAGATAAATTAGTAATTCAATTAATTTATTAGCTTAATTGACTTAATTTTTTTGATCGTTATCATTTGTAGATATATCTTACTGTTCATTATCAAGTTTATGTGATTCACATAATTTACGTGAAATGTTTTAATTTAAGGTTTTCATTGTGTTTGAAGTTTAATATAAGGTTTTATAACTTTAGGGTTTGGGGTTTAGAGTTTTTATTCAATTCGAATTTTTAATTTATGGTTACGCCGTACTTAGGCTTAGAGTCTTTGTATGCTATTAGGATTTATCTAACTTTATCTCTAGGGTTTTTTTGGAGTTCGTTTTTAAGGTTTCGATTTAAAATTTTCTCAGTTTTAATTTCTTTGATTTGATTGAGTCTAGGAAATATTATTGGTTCTTCAAATTTGATTCTAAGTCTAAAGCGTAAAATTTGCAAGGTTTACAAGATGTCACTCTAATGAATAGGCAATCTAAAAAATGATTGGACTAAATAGAATAGCACACTTTTGAGCAAGCGATTCTAGAATTTTAAGGACTTTGATAAGTTTTGACAAATTGATCTAAAACTTGAGTTTGAGAATTTTGTAAAAATTTTAACTTTTTCTTTTTAAGAAATCTCTCTTGATAATTTTTTAAAAAGGTTTCATTTCTCTTCTGAAAAGGGTTTTTTCTTTAACAAAAAATTCAAAAAAAAAAAAGAAAAAAAGAAAAACACTCTTTGATGGAAAATTATGTTGCTAACAAGTAAGAAAATCTCAAAAACTCTAAAGATGACAAATAAGGGTTTAGCTTACCCCTTGCCCATTGATCACTCATTCTTTCGTCCTTCTTTTTTGAAGCATAATTCATGATTTTGAACTTTTTAGAAGCACCTATTTCAAACTTAAGGTTAAAACCATTCATGATCTTGATAAAGCACTAAACTATTCTTTAATTTTCCATCAAGGGAGTAAGTATCATTACTTGAAATATTAAGTCTTCCTTGCATTCTTATAAGTTTATTTTTGCTTTTGGATTCAATTCCAAAAATTGTAGCTCGTCTTGTAAATGGTATACTCTGGTGAATCAATTAAGTCTTTCTTAGGTTTGCAATGTAAGGCTTTTGATAAATAGTTTGAGTAAATGGATATCAATATACTTTAGCTAATTTTGAAGAAATCATATACAATCTATCCTGAGTTTACAAGCCAAGAACCTAGGAGAAACTAAACATAGGTTTACACTAGTTTCATAAACAAATTTTGCTTAAGATAGTTCCATTTCTTTAATCAAAAGAGTTTCATTAAGGGTGATATAGTGGGTGGGATCATAAAATGATGGCTTTGCTTTTGGGCTTGAGAATTTAAAATGTATAGCCTTTGTACATCCTTCATAAGTTTGGACTTCAAGCTTATTGGCAATCTAGCTTATCCTTGAAGCTAATCACCTTGCTAATATTTTCAATTTTTTCTCTTTTTCACTTTTTTCTTCTTTTTTTTGTTCTTTTCTTCTTTTTCGCTCTCTCTCTCTGTTTTTTTTTTTTTGGTCAAGGTGGTCACCTTCCTTTATTGAGTTTTTACTTGATGAGATTCAAAGCCTTAAAACCATAAGTTCAAAGAGTATAAGCTTGGGAGAAGTGTATATGGCTTAGAGTGTTAAGGAAAAGTCTATAGGCTTGAGGTGTTTGAATAAGAGTATAAGCTTGAATGAGGTGTATATGGTTTAAAACTCTTCTTTATCTTAAAAAAAATTAATTATCTATGGCAAACACAAGTTAGTCTACTCCTTTTCTCCTAATTAATGACCCTAACCTCTTGATTACCCCAATATTGGGTGGTTCTTGATAGAGTTAATTTTAAGAAAAATCCCTTAAAGGCTTAAATGTATTTTACAAGGAATAACTATATTTAAGGTAGTGAAATGAATACCTAATATCATTTTGACACGTGTACCAAGTTCAATACAGACTTCCTTTAAGGAATGAGCCTAATACTTACCTTGATGGCACTCAACTCTCATGTATGTTTAGGGTTATTGTTTAAGATATGGTTTACCTCTTTTCATGCTAAACTTTTTAGGTAATGTGTTATCATTCCTTTAGGTGGAAAATTTTAAGTTCTTAGTTCACATTTTATCCATTTTCACTCATTCCGAGTGTACATGAAGCGTTTTATTTAGTAGGAGGCCAATGACATGCTCTTGTTGACCTGAGTTAGCTTTAAAGACAAACATGTAGATGAAAATTGTTTTATTCAAATAACTTGTATCCATTACAAACTTCAAAGTGAAAGATTATTCTTAAAAAAATAAATGTAAGAACTTAAATTCTTTTCTACTTCTAGCCCCCATTTCTATCACTTCTTTGAACTTAGCCCTTTTAGTTGAATTGATCTCCTAAAGATATACCTAATCGCTTCAAATGGTGAGCTACCTTGTCATATGGTAGTAGTAAACCCTCAATACCTAATGCTAGAGGTTGTTTGTTTGATGCTTCTTCTAAAACGTGAGGAAGTAATACCACTACTAATAAAACCATTAGCTTCTAAAAAGCTCAATTGGATGATTTTTGCATCAATTAATGAATTAAATCTTGCACCTTATGTTTTAGTTACTAGCAGTTTTCTATGGTATGCACCACCTGGCCTACATGATATTCATACCATTTGTTGGGGGTCATAATCCCTTAGCTTGTACTTCTTTATTGGGTTTTCACATGCCAACATCCCTATTTCTCTCAATTACTTGAACACTTTGGCCGTTGGAATTTTTAACTGTAAGTCACCTCCTCTTGTTGAGAATGGGCTTGTCTTGATCTTGGGCTTTCCCAATTAGCACATTCATTCTTGACTTTTCTTTCCCTAATCATCCTCATGCTTAGGCTATGACTTCCTATTTGTACTAGGATCTAAGTTTTCGAGCTACTTAAGCACATAACCTATTACAATTTTTATACCTGTGAGTTTTTCCTCTAACCTCATAACTTTTTTTCTAAGGCCATAACCCTTTTTTCTAGACTTTAGTAGAGACATATCCCTTAGGCTTGACCATTTAAATCTGCTTCTAGCATTTTTTCCAAACCTTGTATCATGTTGATAGTAGGCTCATAAACCTACGACTCTTTAAACTCGTTTACCTAAGATGACGAGTCAATAGACCCTTGGGCTTCAGTATGGGCCATGGTCTCAACTTGCTTCTCATATTTACTTAAAAACTGTTCTATTGTGGCTATTCTCTATTCAAGAGCTTCAAATATCTTAATTTTAAAAATGAGTGATTATGGGCTTCAAGTTAGGCTAAACCACTTAAAAGGCAATCTTTTAAATCTTATAAGAATCCCTTTTTGTTAATAACATTGTATTTCCTTTCTTATTTAAAAATAAAATCAAGTTTTTAATTTTGAAAACATTTCCCTTTTTTTAGGTTTTTTTTTTTTGAGAAAAAAATGTCAGTGTTGGTTTTATGTTATAAAAGCCTAATACTGACATTGATGAATCTAAAAAAGAAAAAACATTGGAAACAAAAGGATTGACAACTGAGGACATAGGATAACAATCATATTACAAGGATGACATAGAGAAGCAAAAATAATTTTATAATGAGAAACTTATTAAAAGATAACACAAAGGTGACGACTTAATGAGAAAACTTTATCAAGATTATGACAATTTAATGGATAAATGTGAAGAATAAGAACTTAGACATCTACAAAATTGATGAATTTAAGATGGGAAATAATTTACAATGGAAATTTGAGGATTAAATCTTGTTTTTTCTTTTTTTTTTTAATTTTATTTTGCTATTGCATTAGTTTCTAATAATATTGTATATGTAGAGCATTGCAACATAAATCAACTAAGTTAAAAATTATCATAAAATTGGTTTTTTATTTAAAAAAAATTGTTGGAAAAACTTAAAAAAACAACAGTTTCATAATAATCTTTACTACAATCAATTTCCATAATTACATGCCCAAAAAAACATTTGAAAGTTGATACTGAATTTTTTTTTTAATGTTGGCACATTATGGTACATGGGGAATATTAATGATTTTGTGCTTTCTACGTTAAATTTTATGTTATATAACCTATTGCTAATGAAATAAAACAAAATCTATAAGACTTACATATATTACACAAGATAACATATACAGATAAATGTAAAAGTTAAAAATATAAAACAAATAAGATGCAATATGTTACATACGCATGCGATGCAATATGTTACATACGCATGCAATAGGGATTGATAATTAATAAGTCATAGGATTATTATAAATCCATGGTCAAAGAATACACATATATATAAGTGGATCAAAATAAAAAGTAAAGCTCATTGGTAGTTATATATAAGGGTACTAATTCTCTTAATTTCCTTTTTTTTTTTAAATGAAAGCCTAACCGACCGTGAATAATAATAATTAAATTTTTTCAATAATTTAAAAATGATTACCCCTTTTTTCCAAAAAAAAAAAAAAAATAATGATGCCAGTTTCAAGCTCTGTAGCTCCAAGTATTTCTAGAGAAAAACTTAGTGGGCTACATTTGCCTATTACCATTAGAAGGGGGTAAATACTGTAGTGACTCGATGGTTATACAATGGTGACCCATTCTAAGTTCTTACGGTGGCCTATGTTCGACCATATCTAAGCATAAAAATGATAAAAAAAATTCCTCCTAAATTCCATAAAACAGGGCTAACTTCTTTATAATAGGCCTACATTACTAAAACCTGGTTAGCACAATTATATTACAATATTAAATAAGGAAAAAAAATAAGTTCATTAATTAATTTTTTAATTTTTACATAGTTAGCCCACCAAGTGTTCTTAGTGGAGTCACTAATTTTGTCGAGCTTTATTTTGATTTTTTAATTTAACCTATATTAAGTCCTATCTAATTAATATAAATTATTCGATATAAAATTAAGGAAAAATATTTTTCTTAAAAAAATATGAAAAATAAATTGGAGTTGCCAACCAGTAAAATTGGTAAAAAAAAATCAAAGTAGGGTTTTTGGGTGAGAAAACCTTAATTTAGACATTAGTTCACAGACTTTCTAAAAAAATAATTTTCTAGAAATTTAACTAGAAAATTTGAATTTAGGGGTTAACCTATTAATACTAAGTCACTATATAAAAAATAAAAAAAATTAATGGGCTTTTATTTTTTATAATTTTTCTAAAAAATGCCAAAATATGTAAAGATAGACAAAAATGAAATTAAAATGATTTATTAAAATTTTTATTACAAATTTTAAAAAATGTTTTATATTTCTTTTATAATTGTCTTAGAGGTACTTACATACCTGCTAGGTATATAATTGATTATGTATGCTTGTTTTGGTCATATACATGTTCGGCATTTGAATTGCTAGATGTAGCACGGTTATGCAGTGGATGTGCTTGTATGTGTATTATGTTGACCCTGTGTGTGTGTGTTTGACCAATGTATGTGTGTTAGTGTTGACTGAATATGCTGATTGACTAGTGTATGTGTGTGTCATATTGTGAGGAAATTATAGGTGTGTGTGAGTGGAGTATATGAAGTGCAGGAGTGAATGTGTTGTGTCTTTGATATGCGAGTGTGTGTGGAAATTGTCAATGGAGATGTGAATTCTAAAAACATGTCCTTTTATAGTTTACTATCTACTATTTATAAGCCATAAATTTGGATATTTTTTATTATTGATTTAATCTTAATAAATTCAAGATATGATAACACCCGATTTGGATTTATTAAATTCATTGATAATTCAATTTAGTTTCTAGAAACCCTTTATTTATTAGGGCTTTCTTTCTTGAGCCCGATTTAGTCTATTTTAATTTAGCCTAAAATATGCACTAATCCATTTAATAAATCATAAGTCCATTTAGTCCAATATAAATTAGATAAAAATCCTCTTTATATTAGACTAGTCTAAAATTATTAATGAAGTCCAACTATTTAATGACTTATAATTTATTAAATTGACTATATATCTCCATTGTTCGATCCAACCCTAAGCAACTTGATTCGACTCTATTTGACACTTATATTATATTTTTAATTTTCTTTATTTTTATTTTTATTTATTATTTGTTTATATTTTTGGTTAATTTTTATTTTTTCAATTTTTTTCAATTTTTTAAAATTTGGCTCCAAAGTAAAAAGAGATTAAAATTAAAATAAATGGTAGCAAAAATGAAGTGTCTATTGTTAGAAAGCATCTAGCATTTTGCCATTTTCTAAGACTTAAGTTGAGACAATAGTGATATATGATTGAGCAAGCTTCACCCATTCATTTGGAAAATTTAGAGCTCTTAACGCATTTAGGAGATAGTCCCATTCAATGCGTTTAACAATATTTTTAAGGTTAGGTTTGAGGATCATGATGCACTTTTGTCCTCTCTTATTTCTTACAGTGTGTAGTAGTTCATGTAGTAGCATAACATTGTCAAAAGCAAACCTTTTTGGTACAAAACTACCTTATAATGGATATTTGAGATTATTGAGACAAGGTTGAACGCGATTGGTTATGATTTTGGCAATCACTTTACAAATCATGTTACAAAGATTGATTGGTTGGAATTGACTAATTTGGTTTGCTCCTCTATATTTTGGATGGTGAATATGAGAGTGCCATTTATATTTTCTTTGATTGTCCAGTTTTCAAAGGTTTGCTTTAATAATTGAAAAACCGACTGCTTTACAATGTTCTGATAGTTTTTATAAAATTTTGCATGTATGTTGTCCTTGCCAGTTGTTTTAGTCGAGCCAATGCTAGACATACCATGCTCAACTTCTTCTCATGTAAGTGGCTGTAAGAGATTTTGGGCTTAGTTTAGGTTGAGTCCATTGTATAGGGTGATTGGTAAATTTTTTCTCTTTTAACTTGTACTTTTAAGATGCTTTACAAGCTTTGAAAGAAGCTAATTGGCTATTGCTTGAGTGAAGGTTGGTTTATAATCCAATTTCCTATTGAGTCTTTTAGTTATCAAATTTTATTTTTTATTCTCTTAATAAGGACTAAGCATGGTAGTATTTGATATTTCTCTCCCTGTCTCTTATCCATTTTTGCTTAGATTTCCACTTTCACATGTATTCTTCATGTTTGAGCATTTGATTAAGTTGGTGTCTAAGTCGATGCCCCAGAGATAAGTACTTATCTATAGGTTAGTTAGCAATTTTATACTCACTTTCTATTAATTTTTTTAGGATTTTCCTTTTCATTGTTCCTAAGTGGATGAAAATATTTTTGTTATAATCTCTAAGGGTTTCTTGAAAATCCAATAGAGCTAGGAGTAGATTATTTCCATTTCTTGTCCATGCAAATTTGATTAAGCTTAAGAAAGTTGGGTGGGATAGCTATACAGGCTAAAGTCATAATGGCTTATTGTTCTTTTCATTGGGCTAAAAAGTTCAGTTTGTAACAATATTGGATAATTTTTTATACTATTTTTTCCATGTGTTTTATGATAGTGTTAAGAAAAAGGCTTTTCCAGCTAGAATTTGGCCATCCTCTATAAGCCTTGTATTTAGAAGCTCGAATTTTATATATAGAGTTTAGGATAATCGGTTAAAGAATTCGATCAATCCTAAATTATTACAATAACATTAGAAATATTAGTAAAAGTGACACTGTAAGTTTGAATTTAAGAAAATAAGTAATAAAATAATAGAATATTATAATATCAAATTATAAGTATATTACCCATTATTTATTGGAAATGCGTAAAATAAGTATTAATAATTAACGAGTCGCTAGAGATAAATTGTATACATACTAAAAATTATAGAATAACATAAATAATGTTTACTTGTACTTTATATGTATTTATAGTTAGGTAAAAATATGCAAAATTATCTAAAATGGCTTGAAAATGCTAAAAAAAGGAAAATAACTAAAAAAAATGACAAAAAAGGAAAAATTAGAAAAAATATGGAAGAAGGAAGATTTGTCCAAAATTAGGTCATGGTAGGTTTAAGAAGAAAGAAAAAAATTGAACCAATAAAATAAACCAATTATAAAGTTAAAACAGGAAGAGATAAAGCAATTGTCAACTCAAAATTAATGAGAAAAAAATCCCATGAAGCTCTATAAATACCCAAAATCTATCAAAAGCTCATTTGGTTAGTTTGAAATTCTAAAAATCAAAGAGAATTGAAAAAGAGAGAGTTAGTTTTTTTTTTTATTTGTAATTTACAAAAAATTTGTGCAATTAGGCTATTTAGACCAAACGTATGACCTATAATCAACTAGAATCGAATTACTGCCACCAACCCACTACCACTGCCTAGACAAACCAACGCCCTTAGGACCACCACTGGTAGTAGAAAGTCTAATAGCTAGGTGAGTCTAATTTCAACCCAAATTTGTTTAATTTATTAAAATTATCAATTTTATCTAGAAAAATATGAAATTTAGTATTATGATGTTTTTATGTATGTAGATTTAGAGAAAAATATTGGTTTGATTCAATTATATCTGGAAATATGTAGTGTTTAAGAAATCGTATAAACTTGAGTATGTTTCGATTTAGAAATAAATAACCTTAAGAGTATAGTTTTAAACTCAAAATTTTTCTGTAGACTACTTAGGGAACATGGAATAGTACTGTGAAGCCTTTTTCATAAATGAATTTTTGAAAATTATAAGTAATTTTTAGGCCTTTAAAATATATATAGATATAATTAGGGATTTTAGGGTTAATTGAATAATTACTGATTTAGGATATAGTTAGGTATTTTAAGATGTTCATATTTGATGTAGTATGATAATTGTAGCATTTGAAATATTATATGTAATTATTATGATTATTTTGTAGTAAATATATGTAATTTTAATAACATGTAGAATTGGAATTCTAATAATTATAAAATATTATGTTAAAATGGATAATGTAATAATAATATCAATATATAATAAATCTGATAGGAAACATAAATTTAGGTAATTATATGAAAAATATAAAATTTTCTTACATCGAGAGTAAATTTGGTATATAAATAAGGATTATAGTATATCGTGTAAACTAGAATATTGATTAAAGACTAAAAGTGATATTTAGGATACTCGAGTCTAATGTGATTAATTTCACATTAGGGTTTGGAATATATTTTTAAGATTTATAAATAATATTCGTAGTTAGAATTGATTTAGAACCTAAATCAGAACTAGATTTGGAAACTAAATCCAAAATTAACCTATAATGAATTGATAATAAACAATATAACCTAAAGTGTATATATATCATTCAAATATAAATACTAAAAGCATATTTATATTATAGGCTACGTAGAGATGAGTTGACTTGCGACCAGTTGAGTAAGCTAACTAAGGATTTCAAGTAAGTTGGGCTCAATACTTTATCATATTTTGAGATACTATTTTAAAGCACTCGGAGGCTTAGGATTGTGTATGATTGTGATTATAAGTAGTTATATGCATGTGCTTATGTATTTGATTTCGTGCTGAAATATGTGTTGGGTTTGATGATTGATGTGAATTGAATGGTGTGAAATTATTTGATCACCCTAAACTATACTGAATCATAACTGACCTAAATATCCTAATTAGACATGCATTGCAACTCTTTACAGGACCATTAGGATTCTCCAACTAAACACCGACACCTTCGAAAAAAATAGCATTAGATAGCATAATGGTTTTTTCTTCATCCTTAATCGAATTAAGTAATAGGAGAGGAGGTTGCAGTAAGGATAAGGGTAATGATTGAAAGGATAGTCTTGGGGAGAGCAGTGTCTCCATTGCATAAACTTGGGCTTGGTTGTGAGCTATTGTATAAACATGAAAACTCCTCAACTCGGATTAAAGTGGGTGAAATTACTTTGATTTCATAACGAATCGGACTACGTTGTGTAATGGTATTTGCTTATTGCATTGTGTATAATTAATTGTTTGTTAATCTCATTTGTGTTTGTTATGCATTCATAAGTCTCTAACCTAACTTATTGAGCTGTGGTTGCTCATATCCATATAAATTTTCTTTTAAGCTTTGACTGATATGCTATGGTACAATTATCTTGAAGTCAGTTTCTTTTTGAAGCCATAGGGAGTAAGAATCAACGAGCTATATGATTGAGTCTTTTATTGTTCTGTTATTACTTTAGGTTTATGAACTAGTTTTGCGATATGTCAGTTAGCAGATTGCTGTAGTCTGTTTAATTTATCGGGAATATAAGATAATATGAATGTAATTATGTATATATGACTTAAAGTTCCAGCTTTTTATGTAAATTTTTGCTTAAAATTTTAATTGAGCTATTTATTTTAAAGCGAGGAGTCATGGATGCCTTGTGTAAATTATATCTATGATAGGGACTGTGAGGTCAGTTACTGTCATAGGTTGGTTTATACGATGGCATTGTTATGACTCTACAGCTTTGGGGCGTAATAGTTCTCAATTGGTGTTAGAACATAGTTTTAGTGAACTTACTTTGAAGCGTCGTAATATAAAAAGAAATAGATATCATAGGAACATTGAGAGTGGATAATATTAAGTGTACGATAAAAGATTGTATTAAGCATATTAAAACATAAGTAAATATGATGTTTAGTGTAATGAATGTTAACTGATTCTAAGTTTAACTACAGGATTGAAGGGGAGAGTTAATAATTGGTTGTACAATTTAGTTGGAATGGAGAGGAGTCTCCTATCAACTACAGGGTTAAGTTGTAGCGGTTACTTTTAGAGTTGGTTAACTGGAATATATTCAAGATGGTTGATGAGATTATTGATAAATTTCATGATGAGATGTGTTATAGTTGGAAAGATCAATGGACATGGATGGAGATGAGTTTAGGGCCTTAGTATAATAAGTATATTACCATAGCACCTTTTGAGCAGTGGTAGTTAGAGAGAGAGGGGATTATATCTTTGGTAATGTCGTTAAGATATTTTCCTATTAGGTTAGAAGAGGAGAGACCTTATCTAGCTAGCATTACCCATATTCCTAGCAACATTCCATACATTCTTAAACATTATCCACTAGGATTTATTGATTCGTTCCCTCATTTTCCAAAACCCATTGAAGCAAGCATAAAGATACCTCCTAAATCTAATCTAGGGCCTAAGATGCAAGAACCACCATAAGAAAATCCACCACCTATAGAACCCTAAGAAGTAGCCTATTCAAATGTACAAAGTAATCATAAAGAGAATGAGGCTAATGTTGAGGAGGATTTGGAGGAAGAACCTTTAAAAGAGGAACCTAAAGAGGAGGAACAAGAGAGAGAAAATGAAAATGAACCTGGTGTGGATATTCATGCTTTAGTTATGTAGGTGATCACTGACATTGGGATAACTAGGATAAGGAATGGAAATGTAGTTGAGTTTGATGATGATGAGGTACATGAGGTGATTATGATTCCCGAGAGTCTAAAAGTAATATCAATAAGTTCTGAATCAGTAGGAGATGAGGAAGATAACGTAGTAGGAGGTCATATGGATTGTGATCCCTTTGATTAGGTAGCTACCATAGACAGTTTAGATGAGGATTAACTATAGTTAGATGAATGACTTTGTTTAGTAGATCTTTAGTTGATTCAGTAGCAATTTTGGTTGAAACTAATGTATTTTGGATCTTTTGATGTATTTTGTAGCTTGTAGATCAAGTTAGATGTATGCTGTAAAAGAGTCTAATGTAATCTTTTGTATTGTATAGTTGTAAATATTGAGTCTATACTAGATTATGTATGTATTTGAGAGTTTATCGAGTTGTACCTTTTATTCTTGAAGTTGTAAACAACTACAATGTTGTAAAGGTCGAATCAAGTTAATAGTTGAAATTAGATCTATTATGTACTTTGATTAAAATGATATTGTTATTACTACTTGATATAAGCATAAATTATAAGAATTTACTAATTTCTGAAAAGTCTATAAAATTAAAGAATGGGATAACTTATAAATTGATATGTATATAGGTTTATAAGTTATAAATACTAAGTGAGTATGGCTAAAGCTGGAAATGAGAGTCATAATGGAGGAATCGAAGGAAATCAGAACCCTTTACCATGAGTACCATCACCTTTAAGGGAGCAAAACAAACGAGATATACCTCTACTACTACCATAAGTGAATATACCTATTGGACAAATACTTGCCATAATGCATACAATGATGAGGTAGTAAGGAATGTTGATTCAGCATCTTATGATTGGCAGTAATACATGAAACAAGACACTAAAAGAGGCTAAACAAAGAATGGAGTGGCCATAAGAGGTAAATAAGCTTATTGAGTTCATAAAAGCCAATTGCTACTTTAAGGGAGAAATGGATAAGCTAGCACTAGCTGACAATTGGTTAGCCTAAATTGAATGGAGTTTTCAAGCTTTTAAAGTCTCCGAATCTCAAAAGTTATCATATGGTACTTTCCTATTAAAGTTAGTTGTTAGAGTATGGTGAGACTTGAAAGCAAGACAATTGGGGGATAATATTATTTGGAAAAGGTTTAAAGAGAAATTCAAGAAAGAATATTTTCCCTATAGTGTTCAAAACAGGATGGCATGAGATTTATTTGAGCTAAAGAAGAGAGGTATGAGTATAACTCAATACGAAACTAAGTTTCATAAACTATTGCAATATGTACTTGATTCATATCGAGATAATATTGAATTAAAGAAGAATTTATTCCTTACTGGATTTGACTTCACAATGTGTTGTAAGCTATTAGATTATGGTTTTACTACTTATAATGAGGTGGTAGATAAGGTAAGACAATTGGAAGATAATTGTGTAAGGATGTAAGCAATGTGGAGTCAAAAGATCAACAAAGGTTATCAACCTAGTGCGTCATTTAAGAGATCATATCCTGGTGCCACTAGTAGTTTTAGACAAAAGAGAAGGAAACTAGCAACTCTAGTTAGTAGCCTAATGTAGTTTGTACCCAGTTTGAGTTTTTATGATAAGGATGGTAATATCAAGTGTTGGAAGTGCGGTGCAAATCATTTTTCGAGAAACTATGCTCAGCTTAAAGGAAGATGTTTTATATGTAGAGATCAGAACCATAAGCTATAAGCATGCCCTAAAATGAAACTCGTAAAGTGTAACAAATGTGGTAGAAATGGGCATTTCTTTAGATATTGTCCATAGTTTAGATAAGGAACTAAGAGGATAGGAGGTTCTGACAACACAATCACACTTGCTTATGTCTTTTCCATGGAAGAGATGGGAGATGAGGAGGATGAGGATTTCGCGGATTGGATGGAGGAGTACTACCATGACATTATTGAAGAGATTATGAGAGTTGAAGAAGAAAACAATGAAGGACTTATGATAGATATACACCCAGATTATTTATTTTGATGATGCTTTAAGAGTAAGTTGAATTGAAGTGTTTACATTTTAAGATTTATGAATGCAAGTTTAGTAAGTAATCATATTACTAGTACATTTTAGGAAATGTCCTTATAAATGGACAACTTGCTTTTGTATTATTCGATACTGGTGCATCTCATTCCTTTGTAAGTTAGAAATTTGTAAATGAATAGGAGATTAGTATAGTTAAGATTAATACAACTTATAGAGTTAGAACTCCTACTATAGAAAAGGTAATGACCTGAGAAGTGGTAACCGATGGTAGAATTTAGATTCAGGAGAAGGAGTACCCTGTAAGTCTTGTAATATTACCTTTATAGGGTTATGATGTAACAATGGGAATAGATTGTTTGTTTAAGAATAAAGTGATTGTGGAATGTAGAAGTAAAACTATTACTCTTAATGATGGAGAAACGGTATTTCAAGGAAAGGTTAATAGAAGCAAATTGAACTTAGTTGTGATGGAGATATGTGATGAACAGTATGAGACAAAGGTAGAAGAGAATGATTGGAGATTTTGTTGGGTGTTTGCTATGAAAGTAAGGAAAAAGGCACCTAAAGTAGCAAACATATCGGTAGTGTATGAATTTTTGGATGTCTTTCTGGAGGAATTACTAAGATTAGCTCTACATCAAGAGTTGGACTTCACTATCGAGTTAGTTCTTGGAACTGAGCTTATTTCTAAAGCTCCATATCGGATGTCACTTATAGAACTCTAAGAGCTAAAGAAGCAACTTTAAGAGCTATTAGATAAGAGATTTATTCATTCGAGTGTTTCACCATGGGGAGTACCGGTACTGTTTGTAAAAAAGAAAGATGGTACCATGAGATTGTGCATAAACTACTGGGAAATAAATAAGGTTACCATTAAGAATAAGTATCCATTACCCTACATTAATGATTTGTTTGATTAACTACAAGGTGAAATTGTGTTTTCTAGAATTGATTTGAAATCGAGATACCATTAATTACAAGTTAAGCTAAAGGATGTGCGTAAAACTACATTTAGAACACAATATGGTCATTACGAATTTTTGGTGATGCCATTTGGTTTAGCAAATGCCCTGGTTGTGTTTATGGATTTGATGAATCACCTATACCAACAAATTTTGGATAAATTTGTTGTGATGTTTATTGATTATAGTTTGATTTATTCAGAAACCAAGAAGAAACATGTAGAACATTTACGATTGGCATTACAAAAACTAAGAGAAAATAAATTATATGTCAAGTTGACTAAATGTGATTTTTGGTTAGATAAAATTTCTTTTCTATGTCACGTTGTATCTGGTGAAGAAATCTCTATAGACCCTGATAAGGTGAAAGCAGCAATGGATTAGAAGTAACCAACTACTGTTATAGAGATGAGGAGCTCTCTAGGTATGGTTGGATATTATTGATGATTTGTAAAGGATTTCTCTAAAATTGCCAAGCCATTGACTTGATTAGCCTAGAAAGATGTAAAATTTGAATGGAGTAAGGAATCCGAGTCAAGCTTTTAAGAGTTGAAGAAATGATTGGTTACAGCACTAGTATTAACATTACCTGATTCGAATAAACCTTATAGTATGTATAATGATGCTTCTCAAAATGGATTAGGTTGTGTATTGATGTAATATGGAAAAGTTGTTGCATATGCATCAAGACAATTAAGGCCACATGAAAGAAATTATCCAACTCATGATTTGGAAATAGCAGTTATGGTGTTTGCTTTAAAAATTTAGAGACATTATCTATATGGACAATAGTGTGAAATATATATCGATCACAAGAGCTTAAAGTATTTCTTTACTTAGAAGGAGTTAAATTTATGATAGAGGTGATGGTTAGAGCTGATTAAGGATTATGATTTAAATATAAATTATTACCCTAGAAAAGCCAATCAAGTGGTAGATGTGTTGAGTCGAAAGAATTATGAACAGGTTGTATTACTGTTAACTTCCCAATGTAAATTGGTATGTGAATTTGAAAAGTTGAAAATTCGGTTTAATTGATGTGAATCTAATAGTCAGATAATGAGTTTGCAACTTTAATCTACTTTATTGGAGAGAATTAAATAGAAGTAAGAGGAAGATCTAGATCTAATGGAAATGAAGGAGAAATTGAGCAAAGAAAATGATTCTGGCTTTAAAATGGATGGAAAAGGCATATTAAAGTTTAGAGGAAGAATATGTATGCTACAAGATCTTAACATAAGGAAGGAAATTTTGGATGAAGTACCCATTATAGGTTATATTGTGCACCCAGGAGGAAATAAGATGTATCAAGATTTAAAATTGATGTTTTAGTGGGAAGGAATGAAAAAGGATGTGGTATGATATGTGGCAGAATGCATTACATGCCAACAAGTTAAAGCGGAACATCAGAGACTGGGTAGACCATTACAACCTTTAGAAGTATCGAGATGAAAGTAGGATCATATTATTATGGATTTTGTGGTAGCATTACTAAGGACTCAAGTTGGTCATGATTCAATCTAAGTAGTTGTAGATAGATTAACAAAGAGTGTAGACTTCTTACCTTATCGGACAGGCGATTTAATGAAAAAGATGGCTAGGCTATGTATTCGAAAGATAGTAAGACTACATGGTGTACTAGAGAGTATTGTTTCTTCTTGGGGTAGTCGATTTGTATCCAAATTTTGGGAGAGTTTACATAGGGCTTTGGGTATAGCTTATCACTCGCAAATAGATGGACAATCTAAACTAACAATTCAAACCCTAAAAGATATGTTATGGGCTTGTGTGTTAGATTTCGGAGGTAATTAGGATAGATATTTGCTATTGATATAGTTTGCTTATAATAATAGTTACCATGTAACTATACAGATAACACCTTATGAAGTACTATATGGGAGAAAATGTAGATCGCTACTGTATTGAGATCATGAGGAGTATGCAATAATTAGACCTGACATGATCAACCAAAAGAGTGAGAAAATTAAGATTATATGACAACGAATGAAGGAAGCCTAAGACCGTTATAAGAGTTAGGCAGATTTGAAGAGAAGGCCATTGGAGTTTGAAGTTGGCAATCATGTTTATGTCAGGATAAGCCCATTCAAAGGACTTAGACGATTTGGCTTAAAAGGAAAGTTGTGCCTACAATATATTGGTCTATTTGAAGTACTAAAAAGGTTAGTAATGTATCCTATAAAGTAGCATTACCTCCAAGTTTGTTAGGTTAATATGATGTATTCCATGTTTCTATGCTAAGGAAGTTTGTTAAGAACTCGAATGCAATTGTGGAAATAAAGCTGATAGAGTTAAAGAGGAATTTTTAGGTGGTGAAGCAAGCCATAAAAATAATAAAGCTAGTGGAGTTAAAGAAGAATTTTCAAGTGGTGAAGTAGCCCATAAAAATATTGGATAATAAAGTTTAGAAATTAAGGAATCGAGATATGGAATACGTGAAGGTTTAATGGAACAAAGGTTCGGACTTAGAGATTACTTAAGAGCTAAAAGCAATAGTGATGAAGCAATACCCATAGCTTTTCTAACTTCCAAGTTAGTAAAAGCATGTAATTAACGTTTTTGGTTATTTAAGTGCAATCTAGATATACAGAAGTTTTGAGGACCAAGCTTTTTTGGAGAGGGGTGGAAATGTAAGCCTTGTATTTAGAAGTTCGGATTTGGCACATAAAGTTTAGGGTAGTCAGTTAAAGGATCTAATCAAGCTTAAAATATTATAATAACGTTAAAAATATTAGTAAAAGTGATACTATAAGTTTGAATTTAAGAAAATAAGTAATAAAATAATAGAATATTATAATATCAAATTATAAGCATATTACTCGTTATTTATCGAAAATACGTAAAATGAGTTTTAATAACTAACGAGTCACTAAAGATAAATTGTATACACACTAAAAATCATAGAATAACGTAAATAATATTTAGGAGTATTTACTTGTACTCCATATATATTTATAGATAGGTAAAAATATGCGAAATTACCTAAAATGACTTGAAAATGCTAAAAAAAGCCAAATAATTAAAGAAAATTACAAAAAAGAGAGGAAAAATCAGATAAAATATGGAAAAGGGAGAATTTGTCTCGAATTAGGTCATAGCAGGTTAAGGAAGAAAGAAAAAAATTGAACCAATAAAAATAAACCAATTAGAAAGCTAAAATGGGAAGGGATAAAGTAGTTGTCAACTTAAAATTAATGAGAAAAAATCCCATGGAGCTCTATAAATACCCAAAATCTATTAGAAGCTTGTTTAGTTAGTTTAGAATCTTAGAAAATAAGAGAGAACTGAAAAAGAAAGAGTTATGTTTTTTTTTTTTAATTTATAAAAAATCTATACAATTAGAGCATTTAAACCAAACCTATGGCCCACGGCCAACTAGAACTAAACTACTATCACCAATACACCTTACCACTACCGCCTAGATTAACCAACACCTTTAGGATCACCATTGGTAGCCGGAAGTCTACCAGCCAAGTGAGTCCAATTTCAGCTTGAATTTATTTAATTTATTAAAATTATCAATTTTAACCAGAAAATTATGAAATTTAATATTTTGATGTTTTTATGTATGTAGAATTAGGAAAAAATATTGATTTGATTCAATTATATTTGGAAATATGTTGTGCTTAAGAAACCGTATAAACTTAAGCATGTTTCGATTTAAAAATAAATAGCTTTAGGAGTGTAGTTTTAAGTTTAAAATTTTTATGTATATTACTCGGGGGATGTAGAATAGTGTTATAAAGCCCTTTTTTTCAAAAATGAATTTTCAAAAATTATAAGTAATTTTTAGGCCTTTAATATATATAATTAGGGATTTTGGGGTTAATTAATGGTTAATTGAATAATTATTGATTTAGAGTATAATTAGGTATTTTAAGATGTTCATATCTAATGTGGTATGATAATTGTAGCATTTGGACTATTACATGTAATTATTATGAGTATTATGTAATAAATATATGTAATTTTAATAGTATGTGAAATTGGAATTATAATAATGATAAAATATTAGATTAAAATGGATAATATAATAATAATATTAATATGTAATAAATCTGGTAGGAAACATAAATTTAGGTAATTATATGAAAAATATAAAATTTTCTTACATTGAAAGTAAATTTAGTACATAAATGAGAATTAGAGTTTACTGTATAGACTAAAATATTGATTAAGCACCAAAAGTGATACTTAAGATACTTAAGGCTAATGTGATTAATTTTACATTAGGGTTTGGAATGTATTTTTAGGATTTACAAATAATAATCAGAACTAGATTTGAAACTTAAATCGAAACCAGATTTGGAAATTGAATCCAAAACTAACTTAGAATGAATCAATAGTAAACAATATGTATATCTAAAAAATTCAATTAAATCATAACCTAAAGTATATATATATATATCATCTAGATATAAATACTAAAAGCATATTTATATTATGGGTACGTGAAGACGAATCAACTTGTGACCAGTTGAATGAGCTAAATAAGGATTCTAAGTAAATTAGGTTCAGTACTTTATCGTATTTTGGAATACTGTTTTAAAATACTTAGAGGCTTAGGAATATGTATGATTGTAATTGTAAGTAGTTATATCCATATGCTTGTGTATCTGATTTTGTGCCAAAATCTGTATTATGTTTGATGATTAATGTGAATTGAATGGTGTAAAATTATTTGATCATCCTAAACTGTTCTTAATCATAACTAGCCTAAATACCTTAATTAGACATGCATTGCAACTCTTTAAGGAACCATTAGGATTCTCCAACCAAACACCAACACTTTTGAAAAAGATAGCAATGGATAGCATAATGATCTTTTCTTTATCCTTATTTAAACTAAGTGATAGGAGAGGAGATCACGGTAGGGATGGGGGTAATGGTTCGAAGGATAGTCTTCGGGGGAATGGTGTCTCCATTACACAAACTTGGGTTTGATTGTGAGCTATTGCATAAATATGAAAAATCTTAAACCAGTATTAGAGCAGGTGAAATTACTTTGATTTTACAATGGATCAGACCTTGTTTTGTGATGGCATTTACTTGTTGCATTACATATAATTAATTGTTTATTAACCCCATTTATGTTTGTTATGCATTCATAAGTCTCTAACCTAACTTATTAAACTGTTGTTACTTATATCCATATAGATTTTCTTATAGGTTTTGATTGATATACTATGGTACAATTATCTTGAGGTCAATTTCTTTTTGAAGCCATAGGGAGTGAGAATCAATGGGCTATACGATTGAGTCTTTTTACTATTCTGTTAGTACTTTAGGTTTATGAATTGGTTTTGCAATATGTCAATTAGCAAACTACCGTAGTATGTTTAATTTACTAAGAATATAAGACAATATGAATGTAATTATGTATATATGACTTAAAGTTCTAGCTTTTTATGTAAATTTTTTCTTAAAATTTTAATTTAATTGGTTACTTTAAAGTGAGGAGTTGTAGATGACATATGTAAATTATATCTATGATAAGGATTGTGAGGTTAGTTACTGTCGTAGGTTGGTTTACACGGCAGAACTATTGTGACTTCGCGACTTCGCGACTTCGCGACTTTAGGGCGTAACATCCTTTATCTATTTAGGTTTGTATTCAATTGGTGATGTTTTGTTTATTTAGCCATGTAAAGCTAGAACCAACAAATCTTGAATCTAAGAGTTTGCAATCCGATATAGAAGTTCAAAAAGGTTCTATTTTCCTTAAGTTAAAAGGCACTGCTACCCTAGCACCCCTCCGCAAGGCTAAACCTAATTTCTCATTTGCCTTTACAATATCATTGAATTATCTAACAAACACTATGGCTCATTTCCTATAGTTGAGCAATAGTATCAAAGCTTCTATTAGAGTAAGTTCCTAATACTATAGCTATTACTTACATAAATAGCAGTAGAATACTAGGAAGTATTTGAAGGCCTAACTTGGACCATCGTATGGATTTCATAGTTGGATTGGTGGATATGTGTAACTGTGATTGAAATTTTGAGCTAGAGTAGTAAAGGTACCCCTTTGCCTCCTTCTAACTTCGAACAAGTCATTCCATCATGGGTAAGTTCATAAGCCAATTCATATGCGGCAATGAAATCCATCTTCATCTCTACCAATAGCAACATGTTGAGTGAAACATCATACACTAATTCCTTTATCCCATTAATCTTTCTAAGTGAGTTTGCCCCTTTAATGTTCTAAGAAACCACTTTGAGGGCCCTATAAGCATCTAGCAAGGATTATGGATCTATAAGAGTTGTTGCTAGTCTGAAATATTCTGAAAGTTTTGTTACTAAATATTTTCATGAACTTGGCTTAAGAATCAATCTAGATAACTTGTATTAACCTCTAATAAAAATTTTCACAAAATTTGAATTTAAACTATTAATCCATTGTAGTTGATATGTTCAATTCAGATCTTGATATTTCTTAATTTCTTCTAAATTAGTTCTAGCTTAATAGATTTTGAATGTTGAAATAAATCCTTCCAAAAAATTTGGTGATATTTGTGTAATAAGTTTTACCATGTTTCCTTTTAAATTTCAAGCCTTATCCAAATCTTTTTCAAATTTGATGCTTATCTTGCAAGCCCATCCATATCTTCCTCATAATTATCCATCCTGATGTTAATCTTATCTCCCAAAATGGTCCTATAACATGTAGTTTACTACAACTTTATAATTCTTTCAGTAGCAACCAAGCTTCCAATCATTTACCATATTGAAATATTTAAACATTTGCATGAAGCTTGAAACTTGTGTAACTTCCTTTAAAAAATTCATCGGATACAAATGTTAGATGCAATTCTTATCTTTAATAGCTTCTTGGCTGAATCTAATTTGAAACAACCTATAACAACTAAATAAATTACAACTTAATGAAAGAAAATCCAATCCGAAACTTTAAGACTTTGATGATATGAAAAATTCAATCTTAGTAGTCATCCTTCTTTATTAAGATTAGTCCCCATGGACTTTTAATTAAACTTGTGTGAAATGGGATTAAACATATTTGTAGGTCCCAATTAAACAACCAAGAGATGGAGTGGCCGTGTGAGGGTGGGGTTGGTGAATTGATTACTTTTAAAATTTTAAGCAACAAAGATTTTACAAAAAAAAAAAAAAAACCCTTGATTACTTAAATGATTGGTGTGAAAGTAAGTGAGAAAATTAATAATAAAATTAAAGTACATGAAAACAAGGGAGTAGTGATAAAAGATCAAGCAAATCGAATTATAGTGCTTCGACCTTATACCTACTGTACTCTTTTAACTTCATCGTTAGGGACTTAGTTCTCCTCACTAGAGTCATTCCACCATCTACTTTTCAATAGAACAAAACTTAAGAGATTACAGCCACAAAGTCCTTTACTTTAAATTACTTAGTCTCTCGCTAGGCTAATACTTAGATATACAAAGTTTACATAAGTCTCTTATAAATACATTCACAACAAGCTCTCAAGGAAATACAAAGAAATGATATAATAGATCCCAAACAAATAAGTACAAAATAAGGCAGTATGTTGAAAACAAAATATGCTTCTAATCGATCTTCTATTCTTGTTGTCTTATGAGAATGATATTGAAACAATTACTACAGTACTTGTATGTATTTTTCTTGTTTTTTTCTCTTTGAATCTTTGAGTCTTTATATAGTTGTGCTCTACAATGGCTAATTGGTATAACTATGGAAGGTCAATATTTTATTTTGACCTTTTTACCTTGGCTTTGAAAATTCACAATAATCTTTGTAAGAGAAGAAAGAATTAACTTGCTTGCTATCTTTGATTCAATTAGTCCAAACTTCCGTATAAACTTTAGAGATCCTTTCTATAATATCAAGTGTTGTGAACTGGACCTTTTAAAGATAAACAATTTTTCCTTTTCAAAACATTGTTCATGCTATAAGGAAAGAAATCTTCTCTTATTTTTGTCTTCTTAAAAATATCTTTTGTAAAAGGTCTTCAAAATTAAATTTGATTACTGTCCTTCCTTATTTCTTAGTCAAATATTATTCTAAAGATTACAACCCTTTATAAAATTTAGAAATGCTTAGTGTAGCATAGCCAACCTTTTTGTTACATAATTTTGATTTGAATTAAATTTTATCGCCGTAGATATTATCGAACTCTATGTATTGAATATATTTTTCAAACATATTCAATAGATGGAGTTAAGTCTTCTTTTATATTATTAAAACTACTCTTGATTTGATCCATATAATTTGTTCCTAGACAAGAAGCATTTACGTTCTAGATCATGTTTTTGGACCATCTAATGTATCATTTGATTGACCTTCTGATAGGCCTTAGAACTTAAGGGTTCTTTCTCATTTCTTTTTCCTTTACACTTGGATTGTTATTGTACACTTGAATACACCCATATGTATAATTATAGACAAACATATATCCTAAAAAAATGTATCCCTTTTGTTATCATCAAACGACATGATGGGAACTTAACATTCTCTTTCCTTTTGGTGATAACAAAACTTTAGCAAAGTATATTCAAATAATTTCCTAAGAGTAGATAAAAGGAAAATTAAATTCACAATATCAAATAAATTCATAATATCAATTCCTAAACTTCTCCCCCTTTGTGTTATCAGGAAAGCTCCCTCTCAATGAAATACTCTCCTTTAATGCTAAAATCATCAACCAAAATAGTAGAATTAATCATAAAGGCTAATTAAACATAAATTATTCATTAGTCTAGCAAGATAAATAAGAAGTCCAACCAAAATCACAAGAAAATCTAGGTTAACAAGAGCTAAAATATGATAGCAGATATAGAAATAGAAGTCTATAATGCAGACATGACAAAAACTTAGGTCTTCTTTGTCTTAGGATATGATTTGTTGAATCATCCTAAGATGGTTGCTTTAGTGTAAACCCTATGAAATTTCAGTAACTCAAAAACAAAATTGATGAAGGAGTCCTTGGATAGTCCTTAAAACCACCACAAACATGATAATAATACTTGAGTAAAAGAATCAAACCCTAAGTGTTTGACCAAAACCTTAAATTGAAGTAAGTCCTAAAAACTTAACTAAATGAGCACGAACCCTAATATTTGAAAAACCTTAGAATGATAGGGAAACCCTAAAATGATCATCTAACCCTAAATAAGTGATCAAAAACCTTATTTTCGCCAATGAACACCAATAGTAAGATTGAATCGATCAATACAAGTGATCGGTAACACTAAGCAATGCAAACCCTAACTTTTGAGCCCGTACACAGACTAAATTATTATAAACAAGCACCAAACCTTAAGGAGACCCTAATTACATATGTGGAGCATTTGATTTAGCCAAATTATAGTGTCAAAGTCTAACCAAAACCCTAAACACATCCTAATTGCACTTAATTAGCCTAATCATGCCTAATCACTACTAATTGCCCTAATTAAACCCTAATCCTTAACCAACCCCATTACATCTTAATTAGCTACAGGTCAAACATGATTAATGACCAAAAGACAACCTCTTATCCCCTTTTAAAATATCTTGTACCTAAGGGGACAAGATCTTGCCTAAATTGGCAAAAAGCACATAAGGTACATGGTCCCCATTTTGTACCTTGTCCTTAAATTCTCAAACAATCAAGGCTTGTCCCCATCACCTCTCCTCACTTCCACAACTTGCGATCCTCATTTCCTACCCTCATTTTTGTTTTCTCAAATCCTATAACACACTTAAAAACTCTCTCAAACTTCCTCTTAAAAATCAAAACCTAAACTCCTTCTTCCTCTTCTAAGCTACACCGATTACCTTAATGCCAACCCCTATAACTTCACCACCACCACTCCAAATCATGCCACACCCATACCCCAAGCTAACCCATTGACACACACACCTACCCTTTTACATGCCAAGGCTTATGGCATGCAACCATAAAGAGAGGCCTTACACACTTTGTTTCAATAAGCACTTAGGTTAGGTTTTTCCTTAGTTTTCTTGTAAGATAAGGCTAGATACTAATGTTTTCTTTGTTGAAACTTATTTTATAGAAACTCCATAGAAGTTCTAAGGGTTTCAAGAAGGTCAACAAAGGTAAGTATAAGAAAAACCACCTTTAGTAGAAGTTATAACATAAATAGGCTAAGTTGTGTAGAGTAGTGTAATTGTTCGTAGGAGATCATCAAGTAAGATGATGAAACCCCTATTTCCCATGCATGTTGCCCCTTGTATATTCTCTTACACACATTTTCACACACTTTTATGAAGTGATTAAGGTTTAGATTAGTAGAAACATAGGTTATTTAAGTCAAAACACCATAAAAATCAAGTGTTACATGAAAATGGAAAGTTTGACCCTAGAAACTACTCTTGGCCACCACTTCCATTGAACTACCAGATCTGGAACTTTTTGTTTAGTATCTTAATAACATGTTTATTTAGTGTTAAGTATGGTTTAAGACTTAATTAATCAAGTTAAGTAGGCTAAAGTATGGTTAAGTCCTTAAATTAGCTTAGTCAGTGATTATAGGCTTAAGAATGGTGTTAACAACCTCAAGAACCATAATGGACAGATCTATAACCATATTAAAAATAGGCTAAACTTAAGTCCAATGTTGAGCTTAAATCTAAAAAGACAAGTGGGCTTGAGCCTAAGGCCTTAAATAGTGAACTAGATACAAAAAGCCTAAAAGAACCAATTTTGGAGCCTATGTAGCTAGATAACTAGATCTGAAGCCTAGGTTAAAGGGCTTAGGAAGAGTTATTTAAGAGGCCTACTAAACCTAAAAGTCCATCCAAGATACCCCCCATAGGCCCTTTAGTGTCTAAAGCCCCAAACTTAGTAAAAAGGCCCATTTGGACCTATAAGAATATCATTAAGGCCCACTTTAAAATTTTAAAGTGTTGGGAAAAAAAAAATCCCATTTAAAATACTCAAAAGAAGCCTAAAATTATTAAATATAAAGTCCAAAGTCAAAAGCTAAGCCCAAGACCTAAAAACTAGGCCTAAACCTTATAGTGACTCAACTTACCATTTGGGCCCACGACTTTGTAGAGCCCAAATTGAAAATGTACTTATTGAAAAACTTAAAAAAAAAACTTCATCACATGAAGAACGCTCGAAAATGATGAAAACAACTATAAGATCACTTTAAATGGAGTTAAAACGAAGAAAATATGCTTGAATTATGAAAACAACTAACTTCGAGATAGTGAGCGGTAAGCTTAGTCAATTAGTACAAATAGGATACTCATAAAACTTAGTTATCTTCTTTAGGAGATAAGGAGTTTGAATTGGACATAGTAGAGGATTATTGGGATTGCTAAGCATCATGGCGGAGTGACTACATTTCCCCCTTCTTTGCTTGTTTGTACTCATAGTTAGCAGAATACTTAATTATATCCAATAACTAAAATTGTTACACATTGGGGAAAATGGGAAATTGTATGTGTTTGATATGAAATTGTTAAGTTGATATGAATATTATATGTTTGCTCCATTAGAGCTTAGGGTCTTGGAGTGTCTGTATATTATGATTGGTTACCCATGAATCGAACTAATGAATACTTGACCCCTAATTAAATCGGATATGCATCGCATCTTATAACATGATAATATGAGCGTCAGCATCACGTAGTAGAATGGGGGATCATGCCTTAAGGATCCATATTGTATTTGGTGTATTAAAAGTTGTTATCATACGACATGTTCTAAGCTTGACTTTTGGGAACTATTTAGCTTCGGGAAGTGCCGCCTTTTGTTTAAGGCTGTATCGTGTCTACTGTTGAGGGTGATATAGATAGTAGGAAACTGCAAATTGGACATGGATACCTAGCTCATAACGTGCCGATATACTTCTAGCTCAAGCAATGATGGTCACTAAAACCGTGCTGTATACAGTTATTGGTTGACTGTATATATTATTGCATTGCATATGTTTGACTATGCATTCATATACTTGTTTAATAACTTGCTTGCTATTGCTTGTTTTAGAGTAAGTAGGTTACTTATTAAGTAGTTGAGCTTACCCTCCTCCCCCCATGGTTTATTGTTGTAGTAGGACTTATGGTTAGAGCCAAGCCACGGGATACCCGAGGTCCATAACACTAGTTGGGATTGGGATGTGAAGAAGTTGAGAGCTTGAGTGAACCATTTGTTTATATATGTAGACTCTCCTTAATTTCCACTTATTAAGTATCTTTAGTTTGTTGAATAGTATAGACTACTTATGGTGATTTATCATAGTATTGTATGGCTAAATTAAGGGAAGCTTGATATTCCTACCTATCTATGTTATGTTAGTGATTATTTAGAGAGTTTAACTTTAATGTATATGTTCTGTTATTACTTAATGTTAGTTATTGGGAGAAGGTCGTAGTTGTGAATACCTTGTGTAGTAAGCCGAAGGCCCCTGATCAAGGATGGTGCTTGATCTTTGATCTTCATGTATTACATGGTGGTACTACCACAACTCGATCCCCCTCCAGGTTATGACATTTGGCTTCTAAGGAAGATAGAAGACTTGACCTATAGGAATTTGAAGAAGAGCAAGGTCTTTCTTAGAAGCTTGTTCAATGAGAGATGGTTGATTATCAATAGCTGTGGGAGGTGGATTGGAGACTAGATTAGGAGTTAGATTAGACACTTATTCAAACATTGGAGTAGGAGCTTAAGAAGAGATTTGATTAGGATCTTGGATAGGAGCTTTGTTAGGGGTTTGTTTAAGGTTTTTCTTAGCCTGAACAATGTTAGATGGTGAAGAAGGTGATAGATTGAGGTCTTGCTAGGCATCTTGTTGGTCTTGGTGAGATAACTTAGGTTGTTTGGGTAAAGGGGTTGATGGAGAGGAATGTTGTACAAATGGAGCCTTAGTAGTTAGTGGTTCAGATCCTTTCCTAAATTGAGATTTCATTAGAATAAAAAAATTTGTGAACCTTTTATCCATAATCTCCTCAACCACTTTTTTGGATATCCTATTGTTGGAACCTATCTCAAAATTTTTCCCTTTATTCAACTAATCTTTAGAGTCAACTAATTCATCTTCTGAATTAGAAACCCTCTTCCTCTTCCTTCCTTCAACAATCTAAAACTCCCCTCTAGTTCTCAAATCATACATTTTACTCTTCTTTTCCTTAGGCATTACAACTTTCTTCCCTTTAGCCTTCCTTAGAATATCTTCAATTTGAGTTTTCCTTCATAGGATCCTCCAATACACTCTATGACTCTTCTTTTGATTCCTTCCCCTCAAAGAGAGGCTTGGGGAATTTGTTCTTTTTTGGCTTTTCATTCACATAAAATGCCCAATCATTTGTATACAAAATCCTATTCTTAAAATTAATCCTTATGTGATTAATGTTGTATTCACCAATCACTTTAATAAGTAATTATCTCATTGCTACTATAGATAACTCACTTTTGCCCCATTTCTTTTTATAGTTTAGTATTTTATTTTATTATTATTATTTTTAAAAACAAAAAAAATAAAAAAATTTTTAAAGAAAAAATAAGAGACTTAAGCTAGACTAAAATTTAGGATTGGTGATTTTAGGTTTATTGTTTATTTCATTTCATTTGATTTTATTTTTATTTAATTTATTTTATTATTTAAATAAAAAAAAAAGAAGGGAAAGGGATCGGACCAAGTTGAGACTTAGTCTACGAAGCAAACAAAATAGGGCCAAAGCCCTTGTTTAGGGCAATTCAGTAGCAGGCATGTAAGCACCTACATTTCTTTTTCTTTAAGGCACATTCATACGTGCCATATGTGCTATTGTTCTACCTAATTCCTTCCTTTGCAAAAATAGCTCGATGGCTTATGTTCAAGCCATCTTTTTAGGTATTTACTACACAATTCCACCTAAATTAATGGTAGAATCATGTAGCACGCATAGCTTACTTTGGATTTGACTCAAGATATTGTCCAAAAACATTCATTTATTAGGTCAAAATTGGAATAAAAAATTAGAAAAAAACTTAAATACATACCATTGACATGAGCTTAATTCAAGCCCCTTTGATGATGAAAATTGAAGCTTTTGAAACATCGTTTGGATAAAAGGGGCTACATTAACACGAATTCAATAAACAATTAAGTTGTTTGTTGATTAATTAGTCAATTTTGAATTCAAAGTGTAGTTAAAGCTCATTACCTTAGGTCTTTGAATTTAATCCGTTTCATGACTTACTAAGCTCGATTTGTATAAATAGGTCCTTGAACTTCACATCCCAGTATCAAATTTACACACATCTCACTTATCAAAGCTTGCTTAAGCTCTTTTTCTCTCTAAGCTTAGCTCTCTCTCTCTCTCTAGATTCTTGTATTTTTTAGTTGGTTTCAAGCTAAGTGGCTGCTAATAGCAGCACTACCAACTCAAGCATAACTCGAAACCACCCCCAAGTGTACTCCAGACGTCTTTAGCCACACCATTCGAATACCTACTGTTACCCCCTCTCTTGGTCTCCATTCAAGATCTACAAAACCACCACCAAAGCTTAAAGCATCATTACCGATTGATGTTTTATCAATAAAAATCTCACTGATCTTACCCACTTAAAATTATGATCAAAAGCAATTGTAAGGAGGTAGCTTAGTTACAATCATCATCTTCTTTAAGATCCATGTTCGAACCAATTAGAGTTTCAAGATCCAATTTGATCGAACCGAGTCCGAACCACCACTAAACTAACTCGGTCTAACTAATGACCAACTTTCTAGGTAGGTTTGACCTTCTTTTTTTTTTTCTTTTCTTTTTCTTTTTCTTAAAATTCTTTTGGGAAAATGCATTAAAAATAAAAATTAAATAAATGAAAAGATTCCTAAAAGAATCATTTTAAAAAAATGTCTTTAGGGATTTCAAATTCTCAATTTTTTTTTTGTTATGTTATCTTAAATTTTTCTTTTTCAAAAAAAAAAAATATTCCAATCATTTTAAAAAAGAAATCCTTTTGGAGAAAAAAAAAAGCGCCTTCACATAGAAAAAAAATTATAAAATAAAAAATAACAAGTCCCTTTTTCTAAGGTTAGGATCTTTTAGACTTTTCAAAAATTCATAACCCTAAATTAGGATTTTTTTTTTCTTTCTTTCTTTTCCTTAGAAGTTTTCTTAAAAACTAAAATAAGAAATTTAAAACGTAAACTTAGCTAATTTTCAAAAATTAAAAATAATCAACAAATTAAATTTTATAAATGAATTACAGAAGGTCTGATCCCCATTAAAGGGTATGTAGATACCTACGAGATGATTTAAAATAGGGAAATCTTTTTATTTTCCTTTTTGTAGATAATTTTTAATTTTTTGTGTAGATTGAATTAGTTTTTATGAATATATAATTAGCTAAATGGGTATTTTAAAAGATAAATTTAAATTTGAAAAGTTAAAAGTGGTACCCATTAAAGGTTTGATAGGTTAGCCTCTAGAGTCAAATCTTTGGTTTTCAAAAACCATTTTTAAAATTGGTTTTCATATAATCTAATGTTTAGGTTAAAATCAATCTACTTAATTAGTTTTAACTTAACCTATTTTTTCCTAACTTTAATTGGGTGGCAACTTCAAACTTTTTAAAATTATAAAGAAAACTAAGTTTTTGTTAACTCTTAGTTGTGTGTTAGTATTAAACGGCTTAGAGTTTAATATTAATCGGATTAAAGAAAATAATAAAAATTGGAAAAAAAAACTAGCTTGACAACTACGGGATGAATTTTGAATTTCTTGAACTTAAATAACCTCATCAGTAGATTCCCATATGGTTTCTTTGTACCAGTTAGAAATGCATGCTTGACAATCAAGTTAGTAAGATCAATTCTTTTCCTTTTCAGCATAGCAATTATTATCAATGCATTTTCTTTTGAAATTGAAGTTGTACTTCCCTTCTTAGGCAACATACAACTTATAACTAAATTATGCAACAACCTTATTAATAGCTTACAATAAAAAAAAAAAAAAACACTTCTCTTGCTTCCCTTTTTCATTTGCCACTTGTGATAATGTTAAAAACTCGAGTTTTTCCCCATCCTTTCATTACTATCTTACTATTCAAAGTAGCTAAATTAAAGCACTTGATGATATCACCCTTAGTAATTTCGATATCCCTTACTATTCAGAGTAAAACATAACCTATCTCTCTTGTTTAGATCCAAGTTCTCATAAAACTCAAAGATTACCTTCCCATATACTACATCATCAACATTGCATATCTCCTTACATCCAATTACATATAAAAGTTCATCCCAATAGAATTTGTTTATGGTGAAATAGTAAAAAACAAACATATGAGGTTCAATATAATCTAATTTCCTTTTTAAAGAAACAGGCTTAGATATTACCTTTTTCTTTAAGCCTTTAATTTCTAACCGAACTACTACAGGTTCTTCCAATGCATCATTTGACAAATCATCCATCTCATCTTTTGTTTTCCTTTTCTTTGATTTCTACTTTTTCTCTTTACCATTTTCTTCTACAGTTGACTTTTCCTTCAATCTTTTTCCTTTCCCAACATCCATGAAACCAACAAATTCATTTGATGACTCCATAACCCTAGCCACAAGTTTTTCAATTTTAGCTCTAAAGAGTTTCTTTTTACTTTCCTCAATTTCCTTAGTTTTCTTAATCGTTTCTTTTGATTTTCTTTTGGTTTGGGTTTTGGGTTCAATTTAGTTTGTTTGTGTCTTCTCTAAGTCAGATGACTCATTAGCTAACTTGTATAGGTTAGCCATGGTGTTTTTTAGGTCTTCTTTTGATTTTGCTCCTTTTGAGAGAATTCAAGAGGATTTGTAGTTTGGCATTGGAATTTAGAGAGACAAAAAAAATTGCTTTGAGAGTGAGAGAGAGAGGCCAAATTGTAAGGGTGAAAGTTAAGCACTTAAGTGAGGAAAGGAAGTAGATTGTAACTAATTTGAGAGTAAGGCAATGGTGTGTTAGAATGTAAGAGAAAGTATGTGAGAGTAAGTAAGGAAGAATAATGACACACTTACCATGCTTAGAGGCAATTGGATTAGAAAGTTAGTAGATATGGGAAATAAAAGAAGTATGTGCCAAAATTGAGCTTTTTAAAAGAACATTAGAGAGATTTTGAAATTGGAAAGTAAAAGAATGTCTTGTATGTGTTGAATTTTATCCAAAAAAAAATGATATAGTATTAGCAAAAATCACATAGGATAACATACACCAATTTCACTTCTAATATATTCAAATTTTATTTTATCAGGGGGTTTTGATTATACTTGTATTATCACATTTTATAAGCACATTATTTAAATTTATATCATAATATGACAATTGTTATTTTATCCATAATATCTGAGCACAATAATTTCTAATTGATACATACTCGGCTTCTATTGTAGATAGGGCCATAGAGTTCTATTTCTTGAAGGACTAAGAAATTAACTTGTCCTTTAAGAATTGAGCCACTAATAATCATTATCAAAACATTTTATGAATAGTGTAGTATTAACTTTCCCTCTTTTGAATCGATTTTTTATTAGAAATTTACTAAGTCTTTCATAATAAGCACGAGATGCTTATTTTAATCCATATAGTGCCTTTTTCAATATATAGACATAATCTTCTTTGAAAGGGTCCTCAAACTTAAGGGTTTGTTTGACGTACATTTCTTCCTTTATATAACCATTTAGGAATGAGCTTTTGACATTTAAACCATTTACCACATCTAAAAGCTAACAATAGTCTAATAACTTCTAAATATGCAATTGGTGCGTATCTCTTATCAAAATCTATTTCTTCTTCCTGTGAATAGCTTTTTGCTACAAGTCTAGCTTTATTTCTAGTTATTTTGCCATGTTCATCTAACTTGTTTTAGAACACCATTTTGTGCCTATGATTGATTTAGTTTTAGGTTTAGGAAATAAAGGCCATACTCGATTTCTTTGGAATTGCATAAGTTCTTCTTGCATAGCATTTATCCAATTTACGTTAGATAAGGCCTCATCTACTATACTAGGTTCAATTTCAAATACTAATGTAAATTGGTTTTCAATTTTTTGCAAACTTGCTTTGGTCCTTACTCTAGAATGTATGTTTCCAATTATCTATTTTGGAAGATGGTATGATTTGTACTTCCATGTTTTTGGAGGTTCGGAACTTACTTATGTGGCTTCTGATGTATCTTTTGATTTATCTTCTAGTTTAGCTTCTAACTAAGTCTCTAGTGAGCTACCCTCAGTAGCTTCTATTCTTCCTATCTCAGTTTTATGAGTGAAAGAATTCTTACCAAAGTTGTTTGCTTTATCATCATCTGATTCATCGGTCCTTGCTTCATCAATGAACTTTATATTCATTGATTCTTCAATGGTTCAAATAACTTTGTTACATACTTGAAATGCTTTACTTCATAGGAAATATCCTAAGAATATTCTTTCGTTTGCTGATTCTTTGAACTTACCCAAATTTTGTCCTAATTTCTTGATAAAACACTTAGAACCAAAGATGTGAAAATAAGAGACTGTTGGTTTTCTACCTTTGTACATTTTATATGAAGTTTTCTTTGTTAATGGTTTTATGTAAACTCTATTAATGACGTAACATGAAGTAGAAATCACTTTAGCCTAAAAATATTGTGCTACACTACTTCCATTTAATATAGTTCTCTTCATTTGTTGTATTGTTCTATTTTTATGTTCAGCTACTTTGTTTTGTTGCGATGTATACTAAAAAAATTTGAGCAATGGCTTGGTTTTCACAAAACTTGATAAAATCTTTATTCTCAAACTCTTTGCCATAATTAGTCCTCAATCTAATGTGGTATAGCCTTTTCCATTTTGTACCTGTTTTGCAAACTTTTTGAAAGTATCAAAGACATGATTGTTGTTGCATAAGAATAGAACTCAAGAATATTGAGAATAATCATTAACAATTACCATCCCATATTTGTTACCTCCTATACTTAATATTTGAGTGGATCCAAATAAATCTATGTGAAGTAATTCCAATGGACAGTAACTAAGTTGTCTTTAGATATTCTTTAGTTGATTGAAATGTACATGTCTTAGATTCTAATGCCATAAAAATATGTTATTAGAAATACTTAAGAAACATTTTCAATTTAGACCTTAGCTAGTTCAATTAGAAGTTACCTTCGAAAGTGCTATTAAGCACAAGTTTGCTTCTTCTTCATCATTTGACTTATCTTCTAATTTATTCTCTTATTCATCTACATCCCTCCATATGGCGAATAGTGACTTCTATTTCTTCTTATAGTTTTTCAATTTCTTGATTAGAACTGGTCATTCATATTTAATGTTTCCTAGTTTTTTATACTCATAGTATATAATCTCCTTCTTTTCCCTTTTCTCTTTCTTCATATCCTTTTCGTTGTAATTTTTTCCACCATCATTCTTGTTAGAAAATGAATGCTTAGAAAATCTTTTCTTACCTTGTATTTTAATCATTTTGTTTAATTTCCTTGCAATTAGTGTGACATTATCTTTATCATCACTCTTACTTTTTGATTTCGAATTGGATTCAAGTTTTTTAGCCTTAAAAGCTATCCCCTTTTCATTGTATCTTTTGATATTACTTTTGATTTGAGAAAATAAGCTTCATAAGCCTTCGTTTTGCTTCTTAGCTAATTGAGTGTTAATTTCTTCATGTCACATGCTTCCTTTACTGCAATTTTCTTTACATTCCAAGCTTTAAATAGTACTTTTAACAGTTTTTGTACTAGATCTACATCCTCTATTTTCTTCCCTAGAGATGAAAGTTCGTTTATAATGGTTGTGAATTTGCTAAATGATTCCTTCATTTCTTCACTAGGTAGAATGTGAAATGTCTCATATTATTGCATGAGAGAGTTGATCCTTGTTTCCTTGATGGCGTCCATGCCTTCATATGTCTATGCTAATGTGTCCCATATTTCCTTAGCTAAACCATAATAAGAGATTAAATGAAATTCATATTGAGCAATAGTAGATGGAAGAAGATTCTTAACCTTAGAATTTAATTCAACTTTTTTGATTTCAAAATTGGATGTAATAGTTTTAGGAACTTTTGCATCTCCATTTTTTATGATCCACTATGCTTGATAATAAATACCTTAACGCATGTTTCCATCTTGAATTTCTAATAAAAGAAATTAGTATCATCAAAGAAACGAACTTTCCCAAGTTATATGGTCGAATCATTATTTTGTTAATAAATACCTTAACGTATGTTTTCATCTTAAATTTCTAATAAGAAAAATTAATATCATCAAAGAAATGAGCTTTTCTAGGTTATATGGTCAAATCACTATTTCCACTACTTTCAGCCACAATCTTTGAACTTTAATGACATTAGAGTGAGGATTTAATATGAAATATAGATCTTAGTAAAGTAACCAAAAGAGGGGATTTCCCTACTTGGGGGGGGGGGGGGGGGGGGGG